>CAWVRF010000702.1:0-83000 GCA_963932465.1 Maratus speciosus
CTATGTTATTGTTTTTAAATTTCACAATTTTAAAAACAATAACATAGTTACTATGTTATTGTTTAAATTATGTGAAAATATTTTCTATCGTGAATGATTTTGAAAATGTCGCCGATTGTGCGATGAAACGATCGTCAATCTTAATAATGATATTTTATCACTTTTTATAGTATTATATTTTATGTCATTTCTTACATTGAATAAATTTTTCATTTTAAGTTTATTTTCTTGATAATTGCTTCTTGATTAATTATAAAAAGTAATTGATTAATTATTATTGATTTTTGCATATGCATAAAGCCATTAGTGTAGATATACATCACATCATTCAAAATAATCTTTAAAGTGTGAAATATGCAGCAAAATATTTCTTTACGAGAACTTTTTGGAAAAGCAGCTTCTGTCTCCCATCAAGGAAAATCATTAATTTGTGAGCTATGCAAGAATTTCTCCCAAGAAAGCGATTTATGCACTCATTCATTAATGCATACAAGTGAAAACCTTTTTTGTGTGAGATTTGCAACAAAAAGTTTTGTGAAATGGATAAGTTGCGAAAGCATCTTTTAAATCATACTGGTGAAAAACCTTTTGTATGCAAGATATGTAACAAGAAATTCTCTGCAAAAGATAGTTTAAGAAAACATCTGTTAATTAATACTAGTGAGATACCCTTTGTATGTGAAATATGCAACAAGAAATTTTCTCAAAACAGTAAATTAAGGAGGCATTTATTAATTCATACCGGTGAGAAACCTTTTGTGAGTGAGACATGCAACAAGAAATTTTCTCAAAAGTGTGATTTAAGCACACTTTAGCACCAGTGCTAATTCACACTGGTGAGAAACCTTTTGTATGTGAGATATGCAATAATAAATTCTCTGAAAAGGGTAATTTAAGCAAGCATCTGTTCTTTCACAATGGAGAGAAACCTTTTACATGTGAAATATGCAACAAAAGTTTTTCTCAAAACAGTGATTTAAGCAGGCATCTGTTAATTCATACTAGTGAGAAACCTTTTATATGTGAGATATGCAACATGAAATTTTCTCGAAACAGTAGTTTAAGCAGGCATCTATTAATTCATACTGGTGAGAAACCTTTTGTGTGTGAGATATGCAACAAGAAATTCTCCGAAAAGGGTAATTTAAGCAAGCATCTGTTCTTACACAATGGTGAGAAACCTTTTACATCTGAAACATGCCACCAAATATTTTGTAAAAATAGTCATTTAAGCAGGCATCTGTTAATTCATGCTAGTGAGAAACCTTTTGTATGTGAGATATGCAACAAGAAATTTTCTCGAAACTGTAGTCTAAAGCAGGCATCTATTAATTCATACTGGTGAGAAACCTTTTGTATGTGAGATATGCAACAAGAAATTTTCTCAAAACAGTAGTTTAAGCAGGCATCTCTTATTTCATACTTGTGAGATACCTTTTCTGTGTGAAATATGCAACAAGAAATTTTTTCAAAACAGTGATTTAAGGAGGCATATGTTAATTCATACTGGTGAGAAACCTTTTGTATGTGAGATATGAATTGAATGGGAACCCTTTTACAGGGAGATCTGCACAGCTTTCTTCTGTATAATTCAGTCTTATCTAATATTTTTAAAACCCATCAGATTAGCGTGTTTTTAGATTCTGCGGTGTCTGAACGGGGGTTGGCGAGCGTAGCTTGCAGGGGGCAGAGCCCCCTAGTAATTATATAAAATAAGGTATTTGGAGACATACTTCTTAAAATATTTGCTAATTTGCAATATTTTAGCGTAAAACAGCCACACGACAGTAATTTTTAGTTGTATTACAGATGTGCAACAGAAGAAAAGATTGACGTATTATATGAAAAATGTATTTCTGATTTTTTCCATTATTTTTCCTGTGTAATAAATCTTTCAGAGAATCATATATAATTTTTTTTGAAACAAAATAAAAAGTCGCGCATTTAAGGCAATCATTTAAGGCATATGTTAAGCAATCATCTGTCTATTCACGCTGGTGAGATACCTTTTGCATGTGAAATATGCCGCAAAAGTTTTTGTCGAAACAGTGACGTAAGCCTGCATCTGTTAATTCATACTCGTGAGAAACCTTTTGTACTATGAGATATACGACAAGAAATTTTCTCAATCGAATATCTTAAGCATGCATCTATTAGTTCATGTTGGTGAGAAACATTTTGTGTGAGATAAACATGAAAAAATATCAGAATTGTAATATAAGTGTTAATTTATTATTTACTGTTAGCTATTTTTACTTTCTTCTATCTTTACAAGAAGAAACTATTGGACTCGTGAACATATTCGAATTCCGGTTTTCGACGAATTTACACATTTGAGTGGTCAGAGATCCCGAAAAACATGTTTTTATAAAATGTCTGTCTGTCCGTGTGTCTGTATGTTTCACAAATTTTGTGGGCGCACTATCTCAAGAACTAATGCACGGAATTTAATAAAAATGAATATTCAGTTAGTCCCTAATATAAATTGGTGCTGATTAGTTTTTGGTGCAAATCGCTCAACAGGTGGGCTGTTATGATGCATTTTTTACGATTTCCACAATGGCTTTATCTCAAGAACTAATGTACGGATTTTTATGAAACTTTAGATTCAGTTAGTCCTTGATATGAGTTGGTGTTTACTACGTTTTGGTGTAAATCGACCAACAGGTTTCGCTACTATACACTATTTTTAACGATTCCCTCAATGGCTCCATCTCAAGAACTAATGAGTGGATTTTCATCAAACTTCAGATTCGGTTTATCCTTAATATGAGTAGTCAACTGACTTTCTTGCAAACTGAAAAAAAAATTTCTGTAAAAGACTGCTACCCACCGAATCCGCTGTAATATTAAAAATAAAATAAAATCCACTATCGAAAAAACTGGTTATGTCTTTGATACACTGATTGCTATTTCATAAATGAATAAAAAGGAATAATGTTTTAAAATGTCAGTAAATGTCGGTAAAATGTGTTTGAAAATTTTATTTCTTCATCTAATTCAGTCTCTTCTTGAAACTTTCTGACATATACTTGAAAAGTATTTAAAACTTTGATCGAATTCTCTCCCATGTGTCTGTGCTCTAATTCTCATGAATTACTTGAACTTCCATGTAATTGGTATGTATCACTGAGGTTTACTAATGCACATTCATTATTGAAAATCAATTGTGTAGTGTTTATAGCACGTTCAGAGGTACGTTCGAAATAATTATATTCCATTAAGGTGTGTGTGGCAAAATCATTTGTGGTATATTTTACACTATTTCAATAATTTATTGAATGAAATTAGTGTGAATTACTGAGGTGCGCTAAAATATTCTTTCTGTATAATAGATACTGCAAACTGGTTATTATTCATTTGCGTACTCAACCTCGGGCCCAATACACAATGATTAATCCATGTTTATGAAAATGTGAGATGTGCAGATAATATGTTGAAGACTGTCCCTATTGTTTTATATATTTTTACGGTGAGACAAGAGTTCACCTGTTATTTAGACTTAATTTAAAATTATGTTTATATGTGGGGCATTCTCACCATCTTTTGACTTTTATGTCCCTGAATAATAATTTTTATTTTAATAACTTTTTGTGTTTTTCTTTTTAATTTTATATACTGGGGAACATCCCATCGCATGATTGCATAACAATAGTAACGAGATAAATAAGTTTTGGACGATGTTGGGGGTCCAAATACCAGGAAAACTCCTATACCGTCCTGTGTCCCTGATGCTGATTTTTAAGTTTGGAGCTGTCTGTATAAAATTATTTCAATAAAAGTAATTCGATGTAATTTATTTTCCGAAACTGGGACAATTGTTTTGTATAAATATGTCGCAAAAAATTAACCTGCACACATTTTTACGGTTGATATTATTTTTTGAACTCTGTTCCTGGGTTTTTCATCCTTACCGTCCCTCTTGCTAAACTTATACAGGAAATCACTTCAGATGCAGCCACACAATTTTTTTAAAGTTTTTTCTCATGCAGAAGTATGCTAGAGAAAGAATGTCTAAAATTCTTTGACAGGAAATTTACTGCAGAATTTAAATCGGCATTTAAATATCAATTTCAAGATCGTGGCTTTATTGGTAGTCTTACCGTCCTCAAGGTTTATTCCTGCCTTTTCGAGGTAAATTAAAAAAAAAAATTGTTGTAATCTAATGTTAACAACTGTTTCTAAAAATCAATGAACATTGTGGCTATCACTGAGTCTTAACTTGATTTTCCTAAAAATAGGTGGTAATTTTCTTTACCGTTTCATCCTTACCGTCCCTTTTTTTCCCATTTCGTTCCTTTTTTCGTATACTGTCCCCTTTTTTTACCTTACCGTCCCTTCTTTAACACCCCTTTAAGGCAATGTTATATCAGAATTCTGTATTAAAAGTACTACATTTTTATTATTTCTTATTTAAATGTCCTGTGGGTACTATGCAAATTCATTATAAGTAAAAATTTAGGAGAAAATAAAAAGTTATAGTGGTAAAATGGTAAGGAAAATTAAACTCGCAAGTTTAACTTAAACCTCAGTTAAATAAAATAAAAAAATTCGCTGCTGACCATTTTTTCATTATTTTGAATCATTAAGGCGTACGTCTATCAGATTTAAATGTTAATTTGGCAAGTTTAATTTCACCAGATTTTTATTCCCGAAAGTCAAAAGATTGTGAGAATGCCCCATGTATATCCTAATTATCAGTCACTCAGTCAAATGTTCTTTTTACATGTAATCCTATTTATGTTGCAGTCATGTATCTATTTTTAAAGCAAACAGTATTTAAAATTAAGTTCATTTTCATTCTGTATTTTTAAATTTCAAGATAATAATAATAAATTTTCGACATTGCCATTTCCACTAGACTAACGTTTCACTGAGTCATTCTGATTGGCTCGCCAAATTCAGATATTGAAGTTGAAAGAAAACCGATCATCATTTGCACATGTTCAGATGTTTGTTTTCAGCTATATTATTTCTCATGTTACTTAAGTTTATTTTATGAATTATTTTTTTTATTTTTAGATGATGAAACTAATATTTGCTACTCAAAAAAATTCCAAAAATACATGCATAAAAATAACCCACATCATTTCCGTACTAAAACTGTTTTTTCCCCTCAAACCTTCTGAAGCTTATTCATAAATTTTAAATATTATTTTAAAATAGAGTTTGTTAAAACAAAAATATCAATATTTAAATTAAAAATGCATTGTTACTTATAAACTATTTACTTTCAAAAGATGAGATATATATACATTTATATATTTAATACTGCAGTTCCAGAGTTTATTTGCACTTCTAAACCATCAGAAAACATAAAATCTGATTTCTTTTGAGGGGAAAAGGGGGAGGGAATTTCCTCCTAACTATCCCCTGAGTTTGTAACTAATTATACCTTCATGAAAGATACTTGAAAATCCCATATTCAGTGCGAAAAAAATACTTTCAAAATTATTATTTATATATTTATTTTTGTTTTCAAAACTTTAATGTCACCTACTTGAAATTTTAAATTTTAGCGAAAATGTTAGTTTTCTGATGCAAAAAAATTAGTTTAGAGGTAGCAATAAATTTGAGGTAGTTTTTTCTGTTTTACATTTGACAGATAACCATATACCTGCACAGTTTTCTTCTTCTTTTTATGGAAGAAATTTTAAACTGAATAATTGTTATTCATTAAAAGTGAAAAAATGAAAACAATGTTTATTATGTGTTTCAAAATATTTCATTGTGAATGGGAACTCGCGCTGAGAGGGTTCCGTACAATAAATATATGAATTATTAACTGTATTATTAAAAAAAAATTGCTAAAATAATAATAACCCTTTGTAAAAAACTATACATCGTAGGGTTACGTATATACTAGAAAAATATGAATTGGTGTACCATAAAAGTTCAAAGCAATATGAAGCCGAAATAATATCAAATATTGCTATTCTGTATAACTCTTTTTTTAATCTTATCCTAATCTATTTATTATAAACTTAAATCTGTACTAACAATAAAGGTAATGCATATTTAAACATCATTTGGCATTTCATAAATCCAAATTTAGCGTAGTAATAATCGCTTCTTTTTACAGTGTAGCAAAAACTGAAACTTAGAAACCCTTGTTCAAAGTTTAAAGTTGGCATAGTTCTAAGTGCGCTTCAGAAGGAGATCGCAAAATTGCAACGCCGCCGCCTTGGTCCGTGCCGCGTTTTTCCAGATAGGTTTTCAATTACCTTTAAAGATACGGAAGGCGTATTGAGAGATCCACTAAATGTAAACGTCGTGAATCCCATAGTATTAATGTGATTAATTCTAATTAAATTAGTTTGTTTTTAATAATTTTACGTTTATTGCTTTTATACTGCTACTAGATATTATATTACACAAGTGTATCATTAAAAGATTTTATCTGGGCTTTTAAAGTCGATAGTACATAGAGTACGCCGCCCCTATCATCATGTATGTCCAAACCGTCCGTGTCTTTAAGGGTTAATATCTCGGCTAATTACCAACGATCTTTTCGAAAATCATTGTCCACAATGCTTTTATACTTCTAATCGTATAATATTAATAGAAGATAATAAATGTTCATAATTAATAATAATTATAAGAATAAGAATTGTAAGAATAAGTGTAATAATAATATAAAAACAGACATATTTAATACACTTAATTATAATTAACCTACATTTAAAAATACAGTATCAAATTCGCATAAAATAAATTTTTGTTAGAAGAATTTATTTAATAAATAAAAATAAATAGTAAGTAAAAAAAATTATGCATAATATAACATTAAAAAAATTAATTAAAAAATAATTGAGGGATACTACTTTTACTCCAGAATATCTGTTCAAAACATTAGCACTTTAAATTTGATTTTATTTTTATTTAAATTTTTTTATTCATTTATGAATACAGTAGTCTCCCTAAAGTCCTCACATTCCTGAAATCTGCGCATCATCGCACATGTAAACTACGAAACTTTCACTTCATATGTAGGGACAAAATTGCAGACTTTTTTATTTTTATACCATTCCGCGGGTATTTTAATTTGTAATTCTTGTTATTTGATTTGTAATTCTTGTTAATATGACCGAACTCATGCTTTTTCATGAAGGAAGTATCAATTCATTTCAGAAAAATTCCAGATATTGTTGATATCACTGGTAATCACAATCTTTTTACCTTACTTTTATGTATTAATCAAGCTTTAAGAAGACAAACATTTCTGACGTCATACAACGCCACGATGGATTATAGCTAATCAGCTTCTCGATTTTCCCTTCAAGCGTTAACCAAAAGCCAATCAAATGCTGCAATGCTTGTGGGAAATTCCCAAGCATTGCAAGCTCCGCCCATTCCATGTGGCCCATTCTGAAATAAAAAAAATTCTATTTTATGATTTTGATGTGAACTAGTAGGGTACCTTTATGGGGGCAAATTTCTTTGAATAATTCAGGATAAATGTATCTCATATTTATTTTGCATACTGTACATTATTAATTATTTATTTGACCTTTACTTTTAATAATTTCATCATTTTTAAAATTATATTAATTTTTATTATTTTAGTTTATTACTTTGCGTATTTTAATATTTTATTGTATTGTAAGCATTCATTATAATTTTGATTGCATTAGTATGCTGAAATTGGTGTTTAAAATGTAAAAGAAGCAATGACCAGAAGTTCGCAAAATTTTAAAATCCGCACAGCCTTTGGTCCCAAGTAGTGCAGATTTGAGAGAGTCTACTGTAATTGCAATTCTTTTCATTCGAACTACTCATTTTATCGAAATATGAATGTCTCTGAAGTATGGATCTAAAAAAATGCATGAAATTCGCTAAAACCACAATCACTAAAACTAATATTAAAAAAAATTCATTATAATAATATTTTCATTGTTAATCTTGTTTTAAATTATTTTTTGTAACTTAAATAAATATTTAAAAATAAATACTTTCTGCTGCTAGGATCTGAACTTTGGGTTTACAGGAATGAAAAATAGCGATATACATTTTAACTATTAAGCACTCATACCGAAACAGGCTAGAACAAAATTACACTAATAATCACCGCTTCCAAGACAAACCCTTTAAGCGTCCTAACCGCCACGTGACTTTTGGAATCAAAGGCTGATTTAACACAAACTCGGTATTAAAGCTAATTTTTTGAAGCGAATAAGATAAATATGTAAGGTTATTAAATAAAAAGTTTCATACCGATGCTTTTCATAGCTACTATTTTATGATTCATTAAACATGAATGAAAAATTCTCAAGGACGCTTAAAGTGTTAAAAATCAGTATGGTCTGGATATCTAGATCTGTTGAGCCAATTAGAACGGCTCTAAAGTGCGCTAGAACAGGAGTCTAGTAAAAATAGAAATGTCGCCATTGATAAAATTTGTTGATAAAATACTGATTTGTTTTAGCTTTAGAATTTGGTTATTGTACAATTTATACATATTAAATAGTTATTATTAATTCTATTAATTTTGTCATACTACTTATGTTATTTTGCTATTTTTATGACACTTTTTCTACATTATTATATAAGTATGATGCAGGGAAAAGATAAGAATTTTTTACGGTGTCACACTGAACAATTTTGTTACATTATGATCTATGGGAGAAAAACTGCAGCTTATATGAAACTCTTTCAAACATAATGAAATTGATATGCATTACTGAGGTTCACCACTTGCTTGTATGCTTGTTGTATATTAGGACATGTATAGTATTTATCATACATTTACAAAACGATGTAGCTATTATCGTTCATTAATTAAACACAAAAGATTTGGAAAGCAGCTCTTTTTCTGAACAATCAATGTTGTAAGTGTGATTTCGGTAAATGACTTATGGTATGTATTTTTAAGTTAAAAATTATTTTTGCAGATATGACAGTTTGTGTATTAATTCTACAGATTCTATTGGTTACACGAAAGAATTCATAAGCATTACTGTTTATGATTGTAAATAGCTTAATGGTGGTTTTTAATTGATTTATGCATTTTCTAGCTGAGTATATTTAGTAGTATATTAAGAGATGTTTGTAGAATATAAATAAAATCATATGCATGGTTATACAAAGAAGTAGATACATTGCAATTTTTGGATGGCTGTTTTTAGAAGTGTGTTTATAATGTATGTATTTTTCGTCTGAATTACATTTTAGCTTAATAGGTGCTGCATATAAAAATGAATAGCTAATATACTGGGCTGTACAAAAGAGTTCATCTACATTTCTGTCTATTGACAGAAATTGCTAAAGGTGAATTTACAACTGTGTCATGCATTTTCGGACTAAGCTAAATTTTATCATACTGTGTAGAATATATACAAATCTAGACATAATATTCAGGGCTGCACAAAAGAATTCAAGTAACTTTCTGGCTATGGAGGAAATTGTGGACATCTGTGTTTTAAATATGTTATGCATGTTAATAATTGTTTACTTACATATTCTCATCAACTTTAACCAACTGTAAAGTTTCAATAAAGCATCCTGCTACTATTGGAAAGAGATTCCTATTCTATGATTGATGTATGATTTTTCATTCTTGTTTCTCTATTGCATCATGGCTCTCATAAGAAGAAATTACTCAGATATCATTATGATGTCATTTAGTATATGTTTAGATATGTTACATGTTCTTTATTTTCAGGCTGTGGCAACATTTATACTCCAGTAATTATGCTAATGTTTAGGTTTAAAAATTATATGCAATGCAATCAAAATTATCCTGCAGAGTTTTGTAGAATTAGTGAAATGTATTATGTACAAGAAGTATAAAAAATAAAGATAACTCCTCCACACTAATTATGCTGTAAATCATCCTGTAGAATTGTGACAAAATTATGATAATGTGCCTAGTTATTCATTTTGATGTGATTTAAGTTTATTAAATATACAGAATCTTATAAATAAACAATATTTTGTTTAATCGTCTATTGTTATTTAATAAATGACATTTTTTGATTGCACATAAACTTTCGAGACAGACTGCAAATGCAAAATTAACTGCCATGCATATAGTATTTGAAGCATAACTCAGAAACGATTGGTCATAATCATGTAATATTTTGGATTCCATTACTTGAAGCTCTGAGACATTGATTTATGCTAATTTTTTTTGTAGGCTGCAATACATATATTTTACAAATATTAATTTTATTTATATGTTTTTTAATTATATTTTAAAAAGGTGTATTGCAATTTATAAAAGTTTTAATAGATGTTAATTTCTAGATTTTTTAAATATGCGAATCTAAAATATCACCTTATTCTGTCAAGTAGTTTTAAGTTATGTTTAAAAAACTTCACACATTGAAATTATTTTTGTAACTGTTAAGGATAAATTTAATCATAATAAATCAAAAAATAAAATGTGTATAATTCCAAAACTTATTCAGCAAATGACTCCTCCTTTTGAAAAAATTACCTATAAATGAAAATAGGATGTCAAAATTGTGTGTTTGTATTGAAAATTTCAGAATTTGTTACAATTTCAGACAATCATTGCTTTTTTAATACCTCAATTTTTAAACATGTTTAAAGTCATTCGAGGTTCATTTGGAATTGAAGCTCACAAAACTCAATCGTAGTCAGCTATTGGCACCAATCCTAGAAAAGCTGGAAAGCATTAAGAAAAAGCAACTAATGATGTTTCAAACTATGATCTCTTTTATATTTCTATTGTTTTCTGAGCATGATTATAAAATTCAGCTCCATTTCGTATCAATTTCTCACACTCATCTATAATTTCATTTCATAGTTTTTGGAACAAAAACTTTCTTTAACCCTCTGAGTGTTTGAGTACCTTGTAAAATAACACATTAAAAATGCTTGAAAAGAAACTTATAACTTCCTTCAAAAGCTAAAAGGTTTTAGGAGAGTTTGGCTCTCAAAAGTGCTCAAGGGATTACTTCTTTCCCCTGTTAAGGGAAAACAGGTTATTGAACACATATGTTATTGAACACACTGTTCGGTTATCAGTGTGGTGCCTGACTGGGTGTAAAAACTAGTTGAAAAATATAGCCTATCTTGGGGCAAGAGTTGTCACCATCATTTTGACACCATTATTTTTTAAATCGGTTTGGTATTTCCTGAGATTGCGTAGAAACCACCATTTAGGACCTTTTTTAGAACGCTTTTTGCGCATTTTTACCCCTTTTAAATCTCGAATTGTTTAAGAACTGTTCTTAGAAATCCTTTATATCTAATGAGTAACTAATATTCAAAATTTCATATTTCTAGGCCCTTCAGTAAAACGAAAATCGCATTTTTTAGAACGTTTTTTGCTCCTGGACCCCCTTTGGGTTACCGGCACCAACGTAAAATATAGCCTATGTTCTATGTTTGACTAACACCATCATTTTGATACCTTTACTTTTGAAATCGGTTCGGTAGCTCCATAGATTACCTCGAGCAAACACACAAACAACTTTTACTTCTTTAATAATATTAGTATAGATTAAAAAAAAACGTTTATTGCAACTTATAAAAGTTTAAGTAGATGTTGATCCCTAGAATCTTCAAATATGTGAATCTAAAAGTCGCCTCATTCTGGCAAGTAGTTTTAAGTTATGTTTAAAAAACTGAACACATTGAAATTTGTTTTGTAATTATTAAGAATAAATCTAATAATAATAAATCAAAACTTTAAATCTGCATACTTTCTAAACATCTTCACTAAAGAAAATAGGATGTCAAAATTGTGTGCTGGTATTGAAAATTTCAGGATTTATTACAATTTCAGACAATCATTGCTTCTTTAATATCTCAGTTTTTAAGCATATTTAAAGTCTATTTAGGTTAATTTGAAACTGAATCTCACAAAACTCAATCGAAGTCAGCTATTGCCACCGACCCTAGAAAAATATGAAAGCATTATGAAAAGACAACGATGATGTTTTAAACCATGATTTATTTTATATTTCTATTATTTTCTGGGCATGATTGTAAAATAATCTCCATTTCGGATAAATTTCTGACACTCATCTATAATTTCATTTCATGGTTTTTTGACCAAAAACTTTCTTTAATCCTCTGAGTGTTTGAGTACCTTGTAAAATCACACTTTAGGAATGCTTGAAAATGAACTTCTAACTTATTTAAAAATCTAAAAGGTTTTAGGAGAGTTTGGCTTCCAAAAGTGTCAAGGGATTACTTATTTCCCTTGCTAAGTGCCACCAGGTGATTAAGCACACTGTTCGGTTATCAATGGGAGAGGGCGGGGGAATGGTGTTAAAACTAGTTCAAAAATATCTTTCTTAAATGTTTTCTTGCTACAGGCAGGATGACGGCTAACATCTAAAGTAATATCTGTGGGAAAGAGAAGTCTTTTCGAATACAGTTTTGGTTCTCTGTTATCAAATAACATTTGCATCTTATCTCATTAGGATTTTGTAATTTAACAGCCAGATGCCTAATTTGTATTTTAAATAATTAATTTTATACTCGTAAATGTATAATATTTTTAAAAGCATTTATTGAAAAAATAAAATAACGTTTTAATTTTTTAATTAGTAATTATTTCTACATTTGCCTATCCGTCTCAGCATATATCATTATATATCTTTGACCAATTCTTCAAGTTCAGTAAAAACAAATGTGCTAAGATGGATTAGAAAAAGAACATTTAAAAATTCTGTTTATACAGGTTTCTTTCTTATAAAGTTTTAATTTTTTATACTTATATCTTATTTAGAGATGGTAGTATCTTGTATTACCGTATTAATTTTATATTACAGTCTTAAAGGTCTACTTCACTCACGCGAAAACACCTGTTCGCTAAAGTTAATCCTATGGAAAAATTTTTTAAGATATCTCGTTTTCATTTCAATATATTTAAACGATTTTCTTTGCATTGCCTAGTTGAAATTAACCTGTAAAAAGGCCGTTTATAAATTTTTTGATCTTGTTTACAGTTTTTTTATTAGGATACTTTTAGTTTCGAAACCGGTTTCAAAAGTGAAAGTAATCTCATTAAAAAGAACCTGCAAAGAAAATCACAAATGTAAAAAACGGCCTTAGTACATGTCTAACTCAGCTATTCGATGGAAAAAAAATTAAAAATATTGAAGTGCAAGCGAGTTTTTATAACTATCTTAAAGAATTTCTTTCATAGGCGAAGCTTAGGCTTCCATAGCGAACAGGTGTTTTTTCGTGAGTGAACTAGTTCCTTAATCAGTAACATTAAATGCTACTACAGTTTTACAAGAACAAGTCGAAACAAGATTTAAAAATACCAAAAAAGTTCCGTTTTAGACAGGTTTCCATTTTACAAAGTGTATTGTGTGATATTTCTTACGTGGTGAACATTTATTTTTTTTCCGTTTAAGACAATATTACGTCATACATAGGTTCCAGTTTTACATTAATTAATTAGTGGTTGTAATACCGCAGCATAAATGAATTATAGGTTCAATACTTATATATAGTATTACCGCTTAATTGCCGTTTTTAATGTTAAACCCGCTCTGATGGAATGAGAAAGAACCGTATAAAAATTCCGATTTAAATATTTCCGTTGAACTTTAGATTTCTTTTAGAAAGATTCCGTATGATACAGGTATCGTTTTCAGAGGTCTTACTATACATGAATAGGCAAATGGAGTTTCAGAAAATTTTAATTATAATAGATTAAAAAAAGAACTTCTTCAGTGTCAAAATACTAAAAGTGCCTTTTTCTTTTTTCTACCTATGCAAAGTCTAAAAACTACACAAACAATAAAATAAAGTCAATTTTTTCAACGTTTCGATCACCATCTGTGACCTTCATCAGGAAAACGTTGTCGTAATGCTTCCAAAAACAGAGCAAACCGCCTTGAATCTAAAAGGATCGTTATATTTCCAGTCAAATATCGCTTTAACCAATCACAAGCAACGGATTTGGGTAATTTCCTTTTTAAATTTGTCCGGATTTTTTTTTTTAACCATTTGGAAAAATGGTTATTGTTCTCGTCAGGGTAGGAAATCAAAAGCATATCTGAAGCGTTTTATTGGTTGAATCCGCATTTTATTCGTTTTCTGGTTGGTCTATACAGTAATCTGTATTTTCCTTTTACTTTCAACAGAGATGGATACTTCTGTTGCCACTATGACAAAAAAGTATTAAAAACTACATAAAAAAATTAATAACACAGAAACAAATTGAGATACAGCTTTCAAATAAATTGCATTGAAAAGTACATTTTTTTTCTCTATACGACGGTGCAAAAAGTAATATTGTGGGATGTTTAGAAGTTTAAGAATGAAATTTCCTTTAAAATTGGCCCTCAGATTTCTTGGAAATCTGACGATGGAAAAGCCTTTTCCCGAACAGCCAATGAAATGCTTGGATAATACGTACGAGTCGCAGGCGATTTTTGTCGCTTGCAATTTTTACGTGTAATAACACTATTAATGTTTAATTCATGGCGTACGTAATGTATGATCAACTCCGTGCGATTTTTTATGTCTTAAATTTTAGTCTTTGAAAAAATCATTTTCCAAATGGTCGTTGTAATTTCTTAAATTGCATTTTCTTTAAGGGTGTATTCCGATTCAAACTGCTATTTTCTGATTCATTTTAAAATTCATTTTTGCTCTCAAACGCATCAAACTGGGAAATTCTCTTATTTAGAAACTATATAATGTGCCGTGCTTCTTAAGTTTTTGATAAATGCAGAAAATACTGTAAAAAACGCTGTCAAAGTTGGCGTTTTGAACCGAATTTTCCGAAGCGGATGATCTGGGAATGAAAAAAATGGTCATACTGAGAAAATAATTATTTAAAAATCAAATTCTAATTAATTAAGCTGAAAATGAAATCACACGGCATGTCAAACATGTCTTCAGAAATCACCCCAGCAAGTTTCATGTTTTTACTTTTAAAAATGGGTCTGTAAATGTATCAGAAAATTTCGAGCTATTGAGGGTGGAAAAATATTTTTTCGAATACACCCTTAATTTATTTTAACCTGGCTTCCGCTAGAGCCTCTTATACTCGGGACGTGGCTGGGAACCCATGAACCTGGCTTCCGCAAAAGAGTCGGAATAAGAAAAAAAAAGCTTAAAGTACCACGGACGGGAAGTAGGCCGCTCTGAAACATTAATAGGCTAACATTAAGAGTCTTGATCAGTAAGAAAATATTTCGCATTTCTGCGAGACAGCAGCTTGGTGCCTAGTCCCCTCCCCCCAAAAGGCCTGTCAAGTAGGCGGATACTGTTAATTACCGCGAAGTCCACCCGGTCCACAGATAAAATTTATGACCCCAGTGGTAGGGAGATAGATATTTGAAAAATATTTCTGAATTCTTTTTCAGATTGAGAAACAAGACGTCGAAAGATTTTTTTCATGACTAGTTTTATTTGATTATAATTTAAAAATTTGCGCGTTTTCATATTCTCCAAAGAAAAGCGCGAGAACTTTTACACAGAATTCACAAAAGTTTCTGTAGATATATGTAGATTTGCAAAATGAGTTATGGTAAAACCTATATTGATTTTCATTTTATATGATTTAATAAATATTTGGTACGAGTAATTAGATCATGTATGAATGGATGTAATTTATTTATTTATTTTTTGCGTGGTGTTTAATTTAAATTATTTTTTATAATGATTTTCACTTACGATCTAAGACATTTATATCATAAATATCAATTAATATAGTATTAGACGCAATCGCATTTTAAACAAGGGAGAAAAATTATGCGATATGTATAAATTTTAAAATCCTTTCAAATGCTCTAAGTAAACCTATATTGTTTATAATTGTTGGAGCAATGAACAGATATAGTTTCTATCACGATCATTATATGTATTCTTTAGGGTGCATTTTGATTTTAACAATTAAACCGCACTAAAAATTAAACTGGTTAACCCTAGATCTACCGGGAATTTTATTCAAGTTTTAATAAAACGTTCTACACCAGAATTTTTATTTAAAACTATTTAACTTATTTATTTACCTTATTTTTGTCTGGTTTATATACTTAGTTTATTTTAAAGAAATTTCTGGTTTGAATGAATATTTTGTATGTACCTGTCGGGTCCAATGGACCCGTCTGGTAGACGGAGGGTTAAATAAATTAGCTTTTTTCCCTTTCCCCGAAGCAAGGCTTTTTATTTATTCTTCCAATATGTGAAACCATCTTTGGAATGAAATTCATTCCTGTTTTTGAGAGAGAGATTGGGAGAAAGATGCAGGGAGATTAACGAAAATTTAATTATTTTAAAGTTTTCTTGCAATGGATACATTTTAAAACTACATTTGCATGCATTTTTAAAACATTTATTTAAAAAAAATTAGAACTACGATTATGAGATCAGAAAAACTTTAACTTATATGAACAATTCTGTTAGCCATCACTTTCATATATAACTAACAAATAAATGCGAAACTATCAATTAACAGCAAAACACTAATTAGTTCTAGGATAATAATTCAAAACATATTATATAATTCTATTGAATAGGAAAAATCTAATAAAGCAAAACCATTGAAGCAAAAACCATTTTTAGTTTAATTTTTTTAAGACGTAGAAACAAAATCTTAGAATATTAATTATTTTAACTTTTTTAAATTTTCTTTCAACTGAGATATAAAATGCCTTAAAAACATTACAAATTTGAAAACTAATTTTTTAAAAATCTTTTGATATTACTAAAGCATTAGCATTTATTATTTTTTAAATCCTTTTATTTACATCCTGTTACACCCTCCCCTCCCCACCTTTACAAAAAATCTAATTAAACAAAACCCCATTTTTTGCAGATTCTGCTAGTAGGAGATTAAACTTTGATATATAGCGATAAAAAAAAAAAAAATCTGAGCTTGACAAATTATTTTTTTTTAACATTTTTTCCCCACGCAAAAAGTTTCCCCTTTTGTTAGATTTAAATTTAAAAAAAAAACACTTTTAAGTAACTTCTACATATCGCTGTCTTCAGCTTTTAAATGTTATTACAAATATTCGGCATATCAAGAGAAATATTCTACCAAATAAAAAGTAACTATTAGCCAGAAATTGCTATTAACTTCTACCTTTGGAATTTAAAAGAAATTGGGCAATGTGTTGAATAGCACAATTTACAATATTAATTTAAAGTAATTTCTTTCAACTTCTACAACTATTTTTAATTTATGAGAAAAGAAGATTTTTAATTCCAAAATACACGAAAATGAATTCCGTATTATGCTACATCTTAAAAATGAAAGGATAGATATATAAGTTATTTTAAATAAATAAAAGTCAATCACCAGACACAGAGATTTTCCTTTTGTTCTTTTCTTTCTGTCTTTCAATTAAAATGCATAGTAATTATTGGATGTTATAATTCGGAAATGACTATGAAGACAAATGTGGTATACAATATTTTTTGAAATTATTTAATCTCGACATGTCAGTAGAATTAGTACAGTAGAAATAGCGTTAGAGGTGGAACTAATTGGAACAAAAATTATACTTGTTGTAAATGGTAGGTAACACGCTCCTAATGAACATCCTAAAAATATACATTCGTACTGTTGCGCAAAATGTGCTTTTTGGCGGCCATCTTGAAAAAATGCGAAATTTTTTTTAAATTGTTAAAAAATCATGTGGGGTACCAAATTACAAATTTAATGCTTTTAAAAAGAGCATGATATTGGTTTTTAAAAGTAAAATGTTTATAAAGATCGACTAGGGGGGAATTTTAGAAAAAATGATACCTACATGACTCCGTATAGGTAAATCTTAAATGTAACTATGCTGCATTACATTACACCTATACTTGATACTGTTATGTGACAACTCCGACTGCAACATTAATTGTTATAGCAATATTGTCACATAATATTAATCAACTTTTATAATTTCTAAATAATTTATTCATTACGAAAGGTAAAATATCAAAAAAAGAAAAGGTAAGATATCAAATTATCCTCTTACGATCTTCTTTGGAGTACCAGTAAGTTATTTAAAACGCCTCACCCAGGATGGTTGGACTACATGAAAACTGCTTTAGAAGGCGATCACAGTGTTGCAACAGTAACTTCGTTTTTACCAATGATTGATCTAAATCCAATTTCTTACAGCTGTGTATACACTACACTTGTGTTCATTAGCAATGAAGCAAAAACACTAAATTTAGAAACTACTATTGTAACTTTTGATCAATGTTTGTTGATAAAGTTACTGTAAATTAAATGCGCTGATCACAAGAGAGAGTTTGACAATGTGGTAATCCGGCTTGGTGGGTTTCATACATTGAAGCCCTTTCTTGGAGTTATTAGAGGACTGATGGTTGAATCGGGCATAGAAGAAGCCCTACAGGCAGTCTATGCTGAAAATTCAGTACCGCATATGTTAAAAGGTAAAGCATATTCACGTGCTCTTCGAGGACATTTTCTAATCCCTTCATCTCTCACTGCTTTAATTGTAGTTGATTAATTGAAATTCAACCTACGAATTAAAGTTAATACAAATTCAGATTTTATCGAGATTGCATCAAAAAGTCAATGCGCTTTCGGTGACGCAATGGAAGTGGAGTCAAATTTTGATTTTAATCTTGAAAAATTTATTCACCTTTTCCAAAAAGTGCTCAAAGGTGATATCAAGGCAGAAAAAGTTATTTCAAATCCTGATCTTCACAAACTTTTAACACTAATAGATGAAAGGGAGAACCTTCTTAAATCACAAAGTCGTACGGCTAAACTCTGGCTGTTGTAACTGAACATGGTGGATATTGTAAAAACGATTATTTCGGCTGAGTGATCAGGAAATTTTTAAATGCACTTACAGGCAGTTGAGCATATGCTACCTTTTTTGCGAGTTCAGTCATAACAATTATGCTAAATGCGTAAGAATATACCTTCAACAAATGCGGGAACTGAAAACAACGAAACCAGAAGTCTACAAAATACTGAAGGAAGGCCACTTTACTGTACGAAAAAAAGGACAGGAAGTGGTCTGGTGTTTGTACCGATATGCACATTGAGCAAACGCTCATGAAATGCACTAAAAGTCGTTCTGGTATAACTCATGGAGGAGGTATGACTAAATGTCAACGTGCAACTTGGATTTTGAGCCATTCTCGATGTAGTGAAGTAGCATGCAATGAGTTTGCTGACCAATGTTTCAAATATTGGCAATGAACAACACACTGATTTAACTGATGCAATGATGGCAAGAGATTTTGAAGATATGAAAAGATAATGCAATTTTTTATAGACCACGATCCATTTACTGCTACTTCAACTGATTTATGGAATATTTTTAATGGAATTACAGATAGTAAAAACAAAGTAACTGCAGAAAATGCTGACATCATTGGAAGAAGCATTCAAGATAAACTTAGCGGTAAACTTTTTAAAGGTGAAACTTAATTGAAATCAGATCAAGCAGTAACCATGAAAGTATTGATAAAGGGAATTATTATTGCTGGTGAGACTCACCATGTAGATTCTCGTCTTTTAACATAGAGGATGGTTACTTGTATATGCTTGAATAACAGCGCTCACGATACAAGAGAGTTTTTCAAGTACGAGTTATCCATTCTACCATCTTCATTATTTGACCATGGTACCCAGTAAATGAGAAAAACGGATAAACCATCATTGGCACACACATTAGATAGCACGAAGGTCAATGAAATACACCGGTCTCATTCCCAGCAAACTTCTGACTACCTTCTTGATGGCGGTACATTAATTCACCAGTTGCCATGGTCCGCTTCTGCAGCATTTAGCGATGTCATAAGGCAATATGAATCGTATGTCAACACAAGGTATGGAAAAGTGACAATAGCTTATGATGGGTATGAAAAACCAAATATAAAAGATATGGAGCATAGATTACGCATGAAGCAGTCGTCTGTTGTAGTATTCTTTGATGAAAATTCACCCGTAATCATCAACAAAAACAAATTTCTTTCTAACTGTACGGTCAAAAACGCTAAGGGTCATTCCGTCATTCTTCCAGAAGGTGTTGCTGACACTGTAATCGTCTCTTAAATCTTAGCAATGTTCCAACTTAGTAAAATAATATTTTCTCTAGGATTATACTGGGATGAAAAAAGTAGGAAATCTCATCCCTGTGTCTCCTAAAATGCCGATAGGACTGTTATAAAATTTGCTCACATGTTTTAGCTTGATGAAATCCATTAAAATCCATAAAAGGATTAATCATTCCTGAATTTTCAGATTTCTATTTGCGGTAGATTTTGCTAGCCATCGCACACAGACAGACAAAGCGATTTGTTCTTTTATTAGTATAGATTAAAATCCATAAAAGTTAAATGTTTATTCATAATTTAATTTCGAAAAGATTAATCTGTTTTTAAGCAATTTAAAAACAAAGATTGGAGATCATCTAATTCTTGGACAACATGATAAATAAAAATTTCTGTAACTTTATTTTTAAGTACTTAGATATAATCTAAATGTTGCATAATTGCTTATCTTTAGTTTTTACTGAATACTATAAAAATACTTTTGTTTTCCCAGAACAAAATATCTTTTTCAAAATCATTTGCATCTTTGCATTCAATCCAATTTAATGTTTCAAAATTCGGGTTTTATTTAAATGATATACCATTATTTACATTTTTCTCCTAATTTTTGTCTAAATCTTTGTTTTTCAAATATAAATAATATATATTTTAAAAATAACTCAGGAAAAGCATGTCACTATAGTAGCTGATGACACTATTTTAATACTACTATTATATCATTCTTCAAAGAACTTTTTTATGCAGTCAGTGACACAATCTGATGACATTCAAGCCATGCAAACATCTATTGGAGAAAATGCTTGCAAAACTTTACTTTTTATTCACGCATTAACAGGATGTGACACCACGAGTGCATTATTTGGGAAAAGTAAATCTTCTGCTTTCAAAAAAATCATTCAGTCAAAACTTTTATGCGAAAGGGCTTCACATTATGGATCATCCAAAGATGTTTCTATGGAAGGATTGGTTGAAAATGGCTGTAAAGTTCTTGTGTCACTTTATGGTTGCAACATTGAAACAAGTGACCTAAACGTGCTTCGTTATGAAACAATACATGAGAAAAATAGCGTCAGCTAAAAAATAATTTGATATAGCTCGTTTGCCTT
Organism: Maratus speciosus; assembly: GCA_963932465.1. Taxonomy (NCBI): domain Eukaryota; kingdom Metazoa; phylum Arthropoda; class Arachnida; order Araneae; family Salticidae; genus Maratus; species Maratus speciosus. Next base: position 21,084 of record CAWVRF010000702.1, read on the forward strand.
CAACACAAAATGCATCGTAATACCATCTACTTCGAGTGCATTTGCAATGTTTTATATGGAAACATCTAAATATGCCAACTCCTGATCCTACACTGTGGGGTTGGCAATTGGTTGATGGTGAATTTTGAACGATACTAACATACTTAAACCCAGAACCAGACAAACTGTTAAATATGATTAAATGTGCCTGCCGAACTACAGTTGAAGATCCATGTAACACTACAAAATGTACATGTCGCCGATATGGACTTTCATGTTCTATAGTTTGTAAAAACTGTTGTGGAAAGGACTGCGCAAACACAGGAGACAGCTTTGAGTCAGATGACGATGAAGAGAATATTTGAATTTGGCTACATAAATATGATTTTATAGATATAATTAAATTCGTTTTCTTGTGTATTTATTTCAAATTTTTTAATTTTTTTAATAAAATGGTGTTTTTTAAGAATCCAAAATTCTTCATTTTCTCGCCATTACTTTTTTATTTACTTCTTCTTTTAAAAACAGATATCATATTCTTTTTCGGCTCCAAATTTCCTGTAATTTGATACCGCACATGGCTGTTTGAGAATTTTTTTAATTTTTCATGTTTTTTCCAAGAAATTTAAGAAAAGTGCTGCCAAAAAACGCATTTTGCTCAACAGTACGACTGTATATTTTTATAATGTTCATTAGGAGAGCGTTAACTACCATTTACAATAAGAATTATTTTTGTTCCAATTAGTTCCACCTAAAGGTATTTTTCCCTTATTTCTACTGCACTAAATAAAAGGAAATAATATGAAAACTCATAGATGGTCACACTTCCTATTTTTTTAAAAATACCTATTTCAAATTATATATTTTTTCTTTCTTCTATCTTTAGAAGAAGAAAGCAATGCATTCGTGAAAAAAATTCGACTTCTGGTTTTCGACTGAATTATAGGTTTTAGATCTAATACGCAGTAATAAACTAGTATATATTATTTGAAAACTAAAAACCTCTTTATAGGTATTTTCAAAGTAATATTAATAAGAATTCTAATACCATACAATTGAATTAAACCTATATGATTAAATTTTAAGCATTTTTTTTTAATGAGAAAGATTTTATTTAAAAAATATTCGCATATGCTTTTCTCATGTGCTACTTTTTTTTTTGTTATGGTTGTTATTTTGGCACTTTTATAAAATTTTGTTGACTAAAACCAGCCGACAAACGAACTTTATTTATTTATTTATTTTTTTACCTTTTTTTAGGTCAATTTCGTATAAAATACTACCTATTGGGATCTAACCTATATTGGAATTTCGGAAAAATTTTTGCAGATCTAAACTGATCATTACCCCTAGAACCCAAAACCACCCGCAGTAAAACATTATATATACAGTTACATATGAAGTTAAAGTGATATATATATATATATATATATAACCATTAAATAAACATTACCGACATTTATATATATTTAAAAATAGTTGATCCTGATTTATTATATATAATGTCAGTGTAATGTATTGATACTCAATTTATTAATTTTTATTTTTTATTTTTTAATAAAAATAAGAAAAGATTATGAATTGTGATATTATACAATGGTTATTATATATATATATATATATATATATATCACATTTTTCTGGGCATAATAACTTCCATAATTCTGTATAAATCTTTTTCAAACGTATATATAAAATCAAGAGGTATAAAATCTCTGTCAAGTTCGTTAATGGGCAAAATCGGACCAAGGGGGTGGAAATAGGGAGGGGTTTTGTGAAAAAAGAAAAAAAACCATAACTTCTTAATTATAATACATATCGACTCTGTTTAAAGTCATTATTACTTCTAAAAAATGGGCCAAAAATTTATGTATGACCGATTTTTGATAAAACTAAAAAGGGGCTGAAGGGGCGAAAAAAATAGGGTTTTGGGAAGAAAAAAAATTATATTTTCGTCAATTCTCAAGATATCAAATCCAATTAAATTTATTATAAATAGCGTTAATATTATCTACAGCTTTTATATTGACAAAGTTTTGATAGAACCAGTTGTTACCACAAAAACAAGGTAAAAACGAAAACAAAAAGGGGGGGGGGGGGCTTGAAGAAGAAAAATTCTATAACTTCGTCAATTCACAAGATATAAAATCCGCATTAATTTATTATATATCTTCTTGATATTATCTGCAACTTTTATATTGACAAGTTTTTGATAGGAATATTACTTACAGCAAAAACAAATTAAAAATACATGGGGGTTGGAGGAAAAAAATATTGTATTAAGGATATACTCAAATCCAAACTCCTTATTTTCTGACTCATTTTTAAATTCATTTTTTCTTTCAAACGCATCCAACTGGTAGGTTCTCTTATTCAGAATCTATATAATGTGCCGTAATGGTCGCTTTTTTGATAGAGGCAGAATATATTTTTAAAAAATGAAGTCAGAGTAGGCATTTTGAACCGAATTTCTCGAAGCGATTGTGTTGGAAACGAAAAATATGGTCCTACTGAGAAAATAATTGTTTATAAATCAAATTCTAATTAACTGAACGAAAAATAAAAAAAACACGTTGCTTATAAATGTCATAAAAATCACGTCAGCAAGTTTAGTGCGTTTCCTTTTAAAAATGAATCTGAATATGTGTCAGAAAATTTCGAGTAGCTGAGCATGGAAAAATATTTTTTTAATACTGCCTTAACATGATTCTGATAAAACCAGCTCTTATATGAAAATAAAATTAAAAACTCATCAAAAGCGGCCAGATAAAATTTTTAAAGTGTGTTTATCTCTAATCATGATTTAGTTTTTGTTGGTGAAATTAGTACTTAACTTCCAAATCTACCTGCGTCTGTAGGCTAAACCGGCAGGGTTTTTTTTTTTTTTTTTAAATTGTTGGTGATATGTAATCAATGTGATTTGCAAAAGTGTTCAAAATAAAGCAGGGAATAAGATTGTGTTGACGAAATAGTCCTGCCATTCAGTTCTAAAAGGGTACACATGTTTAATTTTCATACGGTCAAATAGATCCTGTAAGTTATATTAAAAAAAATCTTTATGCTCTGACAACTAAAACAGTACCGAATTATGATACTATGAATATGAAAACTTTTAATAACTTTGTGAAAATGGCAGGAATATTTCGTCAACATAATCTTAATTTGTACCTTCTTTTGAACACTTTTGTAATTCACATTACCTACATATCTCCAACAGGTTAAAAATTAAAGCATCTTTCAATATTTGTAAAATAATTTTTTTAGAAAATATTATTCAAAGTTAGCCAATGTATGTTTTTCCTTGATCAAATATGAATGCAGCAAAAAATAAGTACACATTCTGCATATGGGGCATTCTCACACTGAATCATTAAGGCATTCGTCTATCAGATTAAAATGTTATTTTAGCAAGTTTAATTTCACCAGATTTTTATTACCGAAAGTCAAAAGATTGTGAGAATGCCCCATATGCAAACAACTATTATCTTTCTACCTTTGGAATTTGAAAAAAATTGAGAATGCGTTGAACAAATAGCACAATCTATAAAAATTATTTAAGGCTGTTCTTAACTGCTTTGCTCAACAAGCGCAAAACATTTTGACACATTTACAAATTCATTTTTTTGCGGAAAGATATAAAATTGGAAAACCTCGCCATGGAAGCGATTTGGAATTGAACTGTTTTTTCCATTTTTTGATCAACCAATTACCTATTGAGTTATAAGCGATTTTTATCACGTGACAAACACGATTTTCGCCTTTCACGGACTGGTTTTTCTGCTTTCTTTGGGAACTTCGGTTCAAAACGTCAACTTTGACACTATTTTCTGAAAGATCTATTGCGTTTGCGAAGAAAACGGAAAAATAGCTCGATTACATAGTTCCTAAACAACACCTGCTAGTTTCATGCATTTCCGAACAAAAATAAATTAAAACTTATGTCAGAAAGTTGCCTTTTTGGATTTGAGAACACCCTTAAGTTTCTTCTTTTAATTTTCACAACTATTTGAAATTTACATTTAGGAGAAAAGAAAACTTTAAATTACAAAATACATGAAATTAAATGGTACGTTAGTATGCAATGTAAAAATGAGGGGTGTATGTATTTTATTTTAAGTCGCTAAAAGTCTATACAAAGATACACACTAAACAAAGATACACACACACAAAACATTTCTGTGTGAAGTTTCTATTTCTAATTAATTTACTTGACAGAATAATAAACAATCAAAATTTCGTTTAAACTGTAAATCATCCTGGCGGTATTTTAATTTCTTTTACAGTTAAATGATTGCTTTGGACATTCTGAATAAGCTATAAGTATCATTTTCTTTAGTTTTCGTCTTTTCTTTTCTTTTTCTTCTTCTTGCAAATGCAACGTTTTCAATAGCGGTGGCCTTCAATCGGCAATCTCCCCAATCTCCCCAAACCGCTATCTTGCCGCGAGCTTCCCGGCACTGGACATGGTGTCAAAGGTCGTGTGCTCCTTCCTTCGAGACCTGATTAATGACTTGGAGGGAGGAAGGAAAATTTTTAATATTTATCAAAGATCTGGAGTTTAAATAAACTTACGCGAATTTTTTGTTTGTTTGTATGAATAGCTGAAAACATACACTTTCTTATGCACTTTTTAAAATTTTAAAACTCCAAATAGTTTTGAAGTTACATAATGTTAAACACATTTCGTTTTCTTCTTAAGATTTTAGCACTAAATTAAAAAAGAAGTATTTATTTTAAAATTATTTTGTCAAGTAAAACAGAAAACTGCATTTTTTACGAAGAAGACACAGAAAAAATGAGTTAAAAATATTAATTTTCTGACGCGTTATTTGATAAATACGAATGAATTCCACGGTCATTCGTTTAACATGGGAGAGGTAAATCTGAAATCTTACTGATCCGGGCCCTTAACAGTGTCCCTCGTAAATCAGGGCTCCAAATACCACTCATTTCTTACAGTTTATTTCGCCATCATTAATCGGCGAAAATTCTGCCATTAGGTAGGGCGAAAAGAATTACTTTAAAATACGGGTGCCCAGAGAATTTCGAGACCCGATTTACAAGGCACACCTGGCAACACTACGATACAGATCAACTTTTTAAAACGATAGAGATATAATCATTATAGAGTTGATAACACTGTGTACTGCATTTTTTTTAGTTTTTTTTTTTTTTTTTTTACTAATTCTTGTTTTTTTTTGATGAACTAACATGGACAAGACTATTGAATGTGTGTTTCTAAAAAATAACACTTAAAAGTTTTTTTTTAATGATCACCTTATTGTTCCTAATAATAATGATATAAAAAACTGTTGGAACCAGATTGAAAAGTAAAGCTCAATCTAAAAAAATTACAGTAAAAAATTGGCCAATAGTTTCAGTCTAAAAAAGTAAGTAGTGCGTAGAAAAGTAAAGGAACCAGATTATCTGTAAAGCTCATGAAATTACCCAAATTTTTGTTGATAGCTGAAAATGTGGACTGAGCTTCACTGGTGCCTTAAAATCAATCAGGGTAATAAAGGCATTTTTAACACATTCTGAAGTACAATCATTCATGACCAGTTTAAAAATGTGGGTTCATAAGAACAGGTAAGAAGCTGATTTGGTAATGAGGGACAAACTGAGAGATCCGTTCAGTATAAAGTATGGACCAAATTCTATTCCAGGGGTCACTGATAAGCCAGGAAGATCAAAGCCCAAGTAAACCCAAAACCCTAAGCATGTACGATTGAACCATATGCTAACTATTTGTCTGGCCTAAGCCCATTGGCATAAGGTTCCCTTTTCACAGTAATTACATGAAAGAAAAATTATTACGTTAGTGTGTTATGTCAGAAATGTTAATAACAACAATTCCTCAACAACCTGACTATATTAATGTTACGCTTAAAATATTACTTCATGGTTTACATTCTTTTAGCTTTGTGGAGTTTAGCTTGACATGATGCAATCATGTCCACAATTCTGGGCCTGGCAGATTTTTTTAGTACATAACTACACATTCTGTTTACTATACCCAGTACTCATTTTGAGTGGATAATATGATTCTGAATATAAGGCACCAGTAAAGCTCAGTCCACATTTTCAGCTATCAAAAAAAATTTGGGTAATTTCATGAGCTTTACAGATAATCTGGTTCCATTACTTTTCTACGCACTACTTACTTTTTTAGTCTGAAACTATTGGCCAATTTTTTACTGTATTTTTTTTTTTTAGATTGAGCTTTACTTTTCAAATTGGTTCCAACAGTTTTTAATATCATTTCATACCTTTTTCAGATTCCTTCAGGAACTTAACCAATGAACTGCCACTAACCAAAAAACCGCCCCAACTAACCAACCAATGACCTCAATCAACCGGCCCAGCCAATTTCCCTAATCAAAAACTAACAGAAACTTTGGTTCAATAGTGTATTTGAAGAGCTCTGATGACCCCATACATATTGCTAACATCCATATTGGGATATTGACCTATACTTTACTCAGGACTAGCCGCAAGACTAGTTTTATACATAGTGTGATTTCTTAAATTTTTCTACTACGTACCCACGCTCCTCTGTATTAAGGGACTTTGCAGTATCCTATGTTAACCCCTCTAACACACAAAAAGCTAGGGTAAGAAACAGACATAAGAAATGAATTAAAACTGTAAAAGAACTATAAAAAGGGAAATATTTTGCTTTGGGCACTTAATGGGAATTTAAAATTAAAAAAGATCTGAAAACGACTGAATGCAGAAAAATGATTAAAAGTGATTGAAAATATTATATAATACACCTGTAAATAATATAAGAAATATTGCTAATATTGGATATTTATAATAATATTTCGTAGGTCAAAGTAAAATACCGCAATAATGATTAACATATTTACATCTAACTGTAACCATTGATAAAAAAAAATCAGGAAAATTGGAAAGTAGGTGTCCTTTGTAAAGTACGCATTAATTAAGGAGATAAATTACGTAAACGAGTCTATAGACAATTGGCGTATTTGGTACGGATAAATTACATAATTGAATCTACAGACAATTGGCGCATGTTACCAGGCGTCGTTTAGCACATAATTAACTTAAACGTAAGCACATACACCTATTTTTGTAAAGTTACCACACGCAAGGGGTAACTCATTATTACATTTTGTCTACCATTATATTTTTGGCTAAATGCGATTTAAAAGCAAGTCTACAACTCTATATTGTAAAATGCATCAGTACTATTTCTTTTTAGGGAAAAATGAAGAGTTTCATACTTATTTTCCGATTTTGTATCAGTTTCTGTAAAAATCGCGTTTTTTTTTTTTTGAAAATATGCAACGATTTTTTTTACCTCTTAAAACATGAATTATTTTATAAACTTTATATTAATTACATTTAACACACTTTCATAAACATATACAGGTAGCTTTTATGTCATTCTTTAAGTAAAATTATTTTAGTGTGTGTTATCTCAAAACGAATGAACATATTGAAATGAAACATTTGTACACGCGCGGGATTACTTAATTACAAAAGGCATATTTTTTCCCCTTCTAGCCAACAACAAAAAAAAAGACATTCCTTCACAGAACCTTTCTCAACCTTAACCTTGAAAGATATAAGGAAGTACAGAAGCGCCCTCGAAAAATTTATAATTTCTTTTTCGAAGAAAAAAAATGTGAGTGGGGTGAGATTTACCCCAGCGCGTGTGCTTACGTGTTAAAAAAGGAATAAATTGATTCTGTGTTTTTAAAGCGAACCTATTCTACATTCTAATTTACAGAGAATTGACGTAAGTTGGGACAAAGTTTTTTGGAGACCTTCCGCTACTTTTACGTTATACCAACTCTATACTAAAATGTATGCTATTGCGCCATTTATTTCAATCCTGAAAGTGCGAAGATTTTTTAGTACTTTTCCAGTATACAGACCTTAGCGAAATAGAGAAAGTAGCCTTGGCGGGGAAGGAAATTTTGCAACATATTTTCTGGCAACCTATTCATTGTTTCATTTCATATACACAAGCATTTTTTTCAATGTTTATAAAATTTCTTTAACATAAAGACGCCATTTATCTAATTTTATATAGAAACAAAAGTAATTTGTTTATAAAAAGCATTAATAATAGACATACATTTAAAATACATATCTAACTAAACAAAAAAGTTCATCAAGTTTGTTTTCATTACTGTTTATATCATTTGGCAACAAATCGAAAGTTCTGACCCCCGAATTAGGCCAAACTTAAAAAAAAAAAAAAAACGCAAGGACCCTATACCAGAAAAGTACCAAATTTTTTTTACAAACCGCGCCAAACGTTGTGACTTGCCATTTATTGAACGCAAATCTCTTTTGTATTTAATTATTATTTAATCGTAACCATACAAAAAATTTTAATTTACTGTTTAATTGAAAACATTTTTTATTATTAAGAAAAAATTAAGTTTTAACTTCATTTTTCGATGACTCAAAACTGGCCATGTTTAATGCAATGCTAAGACACCCTTACCGTTTCATGTATGTAATTTAAAATGGATTTTGAAAAAAAAATATTTTTTGAATAATATTTATTTGCACTTTTATTTTTAGTATATTTGTATTGATTTCATAAAATAGTTCTCGAAACTCTGTAATTTTGAAAATTTACGTTCTTTAAATGATTACTTTCGCGTCAACAATGTTAATTTTTTTAAAACTCGCGAAATTGAATTTAATTTGGCGTTATAATGACGTAGTTATAGTAGTGTTTCAGTTTTTAAAATTAAAATGCATGTTTTCTTTGGCGCGTGCAACAGGAAGCATATTTTTTCCCAACTGAAATTTGCCTTCTAAACTGTATCTCGCAATGTGATTGGTCAGAGACTTCGGCATGCATTTGATGTTTCTTGGCGGGAATCGTGCTTGGCGAAAAACACTTCTTTGTTTCTTGTCGTGTAAGATTTTTAATTCTTTAAAATTCTTTTTAATTACACATTATGTTATATGAAGTTAAACAAAAAAGGCCCTTGTCAGGGCCAATTTCTAAGTTAAGTTTATCTTTTAAAATTGAAATAATACGGCTGTTCTCAAATACCTTTCTGAATTCATTTTTGTTCGGAAACACATGAAATTGACAGGCATTTTTATTAATAAACTATGTAATCGAATGGTGTTTTCAATATTTTGGTAAAAGCAGAATATCTTTTTAAAAATACTTTCAAAGTTGGCTTTTCGAACTGAATTTTTGGATGCGACAGCGCGGGAAAGGAGAAAATCCTGTCGTCCCGTGACAACAATCGCTTACAACTCTCCATTTATTTATGAAAAAAATGGAAAACACTGTTCGATTCTTAAATATGTGACAGAAAATTTCACGACTGTTCTCAAATGCCTTTCTGAATTCATTTTTGTTCGGAAACACAGGCACTAAACTAAGGAATAAAAACTCACCATCATTAATTTAATTTAAGTATCCAACAAATATAACAGCTTTAGGCAATAATATAACAGGATCTTCAACTTTTTCAGTAAAAAAAGGGTAGGGGTTTTAGAAGATGCCCGTTTTTAAATGCTTAAACACTGTGTTATATTTGAATAACATATTCGAATTTTGTAAGCATTAAGTTATTTTTCTTTAAATAACATCATACAGGTAAAATAAAAACGCAAATAATTTATTTTTTCTTCTTCTTCGAAAGAAAATAAACTAGCGATTTGAGGATCATTTTCAAAAAGTAACATATTAATTTCCTTAACATATTCAGAATAGCCATTCAAATGTTGTGTATAAAGATATGTGCATACAAAAAAGAAAAAAAAAACTTTAAGAAAACTGAACTTTGTTGTGTGTAAAAGGGGGGGGGGTAAAAATGTTTTTGCAGAAATTTCAAGGGGGATTTTAGATGACTGATTATTGTTTCAACAAATTTGAAATTTCTTTTAAATATAAATATTTCAGTATTATATATGCTGAGAAATGGGCAGGAGAAATTGAAATTTAAAGTGAAATTTAGACGACGTATTATTTATTTGTTATTTCAGCAAAATAACAAACAGAGCAGGTTTTTTTTTAGGCTTTAAAATTTTTGCATATCGCAGATTTTCACTTTTTCTAAAGATTTCATTTAAATTTACCGCCCTCTGAAATTTCTACTTCCACAAAATCACGCAAAGTTTAATATCTTTATGTACTTCTTTTTTAAATCATCTCTCCTATTTGTTATTTTATAGTATTTTATTACATCTGCTGCGATTCTCCGACTCCTGACAATTTTATTTTCATTAGAGCTTACAGAGTTTCATAATTATAAGGATTATTAAATTTAAAATCATTAAAAAAAGGTAACATTTATAATTTATTTGAATAATTACGAATTCAATTAAATAAATTTATAATTAAGTAAAATTACAAATTAATAGAAAATTTAAAATAAAAAAATAATGTAAATTAGATTAAAAAATATCTTAAATTTAGAAAGTAACAAATTTATTAAAGTTGTTTGGAATCTTTTCACTTCTCAGATGACACCCCGCCTTCTTTGTCATTAGGTAATGGAAATTATCTTCTTTCTCTAGAAATCATTTTTGCCATAGACCTGTAATTTTAACAAAAATAAATAAATAAATAAATCAGAAGTCTATTGAAATGCATCCCTTTCCCCGCGCCCATCCTATCAAAATTCTCTACTTTCATGGTCACAAGAACAATTCCTTTCCGTCAAGAAAAGTCACTTTGACACAGGAAGCACTGACCAATCAGGTTACGAGATGGCAAATCCCCGATGGAAAAAAGAAATATGCCAATAGGAGTATACGATTTCTTTGACAATACGCAGGAAAATGCAATAAATACAACCAAATGAGCTTGCATTTATCGAAAATTTCTTCCGTATGACTTAAAAATAAATCTTTCACTTTATGGATGATAATAATAAGTATTAATTTCAGATTATCAGGAGTCTCTCTTCAGAATAAAACGTCATTACAAAGTTATGTCAGTTAAACGGAAATTGACGTTATACCTAGCAAACGATTTTTTTAAATTATTATTATCTTTTCCTAAATTGTTTTCTTGAAATTAAAATAAATTTTTTAACTTTTAAAGCATTCTAATGAACATACTACGTCATTCTAACACGTGTTTAGTTAAAGATTTTACATATATATGGGCAAAATTTTCATTTTCTGACTAGAATGACTTCGATTTCAAAAATGTAAAAATATAGCGAGAAAATCTGAATTTTTATTGGCTCGTAAAAGCAAAATACGCGTTATCACTTTTTTAAAATTATTGTGCCGGTTTTTAGAGAGTGGCAACAGTAAAGAAACGATTTAATTAGAAAATTAAAAAAGAGATATTTCTATATTGTTAAATTACGGAAGGTACAGTGCTATGTAAAGTTTAAATGGGTGCCATTCCCTTAATATTGGATATTTTTTAACCCGACCTGCGAAAGGCACATCACTAAATTAAGAACTTTCCAACAAGCCATTATTCATCACTGAATGTTTTCTGGTTTGGATTGTAATTGAGTTGTTGTCTTTTCATCATGTTTCAAAACGTAAAAGATGCGGCTGAGCAGCAAAAAAAAAAAAAAAAAAAATTAAGCAACATATGCATTTTAACTTTCGTAAAATGTTAAAATACATATATTGTTGTAAAACGCATTCGTTTTAACACCAATCCCTTTCAAAAACCTGTAACGTTACAAAAAGGAGCTTAAAAAATAATTTATGTACAAAAATAATTGAAAACACATAAAAAAATCCCATTTAGAGAGGATGAAGAAATGAATAAGTTACAATTCCTTCCTATAAATTCTACTTTCATTTCACGAAAGCATAAAAACAAACAGTAATTCCCCCTTCCCCCTCTTTCTATCGTGATATGCTTACGGCAGTTCATTACAATTTTGTAACAAGCAGCTTTTAAAAAAATGTTCAGCATCTTAATAACTATTTCAACTTTAAATCCCATTGACCTGCAGTGACGCCTAACTGATCTACTCATCAAACTTTCTCAAACATTAGAGCAGGGGTCGGCAAGTAATTTTAAGTGGGGTCCGAGTAATTTTGAAAAAATTGATCGAGGTCCAGAGAAAAAAACACGTAATACTAAGTACTTATTTCTTTTAAATTGCTATTTTTAGATACACATACATAAAATAGAAAATAGAAAAGTCAGGTATACGTTCTGAAAATTTTTACACACACATAATAAAATAGAAAGGCAGGTTTTGGTTGAAAAATTACACGCGTGGTCTTGGGGCAGTTTTTGTATAGTCTGGTTCACGTGGTGAACAATTAATGCAAAGAAAGTCTTCAAGGTGCCATCCGTTAATCTCGAAAGATATTTGTTCTTCAAAAAATTCCTTTTGGAGAAAGTTGTTTCACATACATATGTGGAGCCAAACATAGTAGCCAGGTTGATAGGTAGTTTTTGCAATTTTCATTCTTTTCTCAGACACTTTCATACTTTTCTGTCCTCTCAGCCAGAAACTCTCCATTTTCACTGACAATTTTAAGCTTTTTAGGATACATATTGATTCACAAAACTTTATTTTAGCACACGAGAATAACAATGCAATTGAACGAAAGCTCTGCACAAGATCGCAATCTAATGAAATGATGTGCTATTACTTGTAAAATATAAGATACATGGCTACTACTCAAACGTATCTATTATATGTAAATATTAATAAATTATTTATTCAAATAAAAAATTTTTGGTGGTACAGGCTTCGACCTTCCGCGGTCCGCCTGTTGCCGACCGTGGCATTAGAGTCTTCTCATACTCCAAAATGGTAGGATACAAAATTCAGCCCAAATCATTAAAGTTATTTTTTAGATAAAATTTGCATACACACACAAACATTTGCACGTATTATAACATAACAGCAGGAAAGACGTAGCTCGGTCAAAATTATCTTTGAGTTCAACTCGATAAAACAATACATACTCGGCAGGTTGCCATATTTGGTGACATTGTTTCATTTGGTGCCAAGCACGCGTTTTGGCTTTGGTAATCTTGAAATTTGATTTTCCTGCCAAATCTGGCAAAACGTTGCGAGCTATGCGACTTCGTTTGCGGTCGACTTTTCAACGACTTAATAACTGATTGAACCATCATTCCCATTAAAACACAATGACCCATGGTGAAACCAAAATGACCCTCTCATCGAATTTTCTCAACCACGTCACCTATCCCAATGGTTTTCTCGTACCTCAAAATGGCAGGATATAAAATTTAGTCAAGATCATTAGAAATGTTTTCAGATAAAATTTCCAAACGCACAAGATTTGCCCCCATTATAATATATGATGATAAGAGCCAATATCTGTGCTGCAGAAATTTCTCAATTCGATGATACAAGACACAAGCAAAAAAAAAAAAGGTCTGAGAAACAATGTGCATGACTGATATACGACTGTTATTTATGAACTGTGTAAACATACCGAATAAATACTGAAATAATCTATTATATAAAAATGTAAATTTGTCTATCTGTCTGTAATACTATACAAATCCACAGTTTGGAAGGCAGAATTGTGAAATGTTACGTACATGTGTATTAAAACATGGCCGAGGCAACTAACTAAAGTAATCTGGAATTTGAATAACTTACAGTTAGTTTTTAATTAATAAAAAAACACAAATTTAACAGCAATTTCCAATCAAATGTAAACATTTTTTGTAATAGCTGTTGCCAAAAGTTAACCACAATAAAATTCTTACCACAACAATTACTTTTCTATTGCAAGATTCCTACGTGAAAAATTTAAATAAATGGTTTGTCGAATTAAAAAAAGGGAATATTACATCTGAACTTTTCTACTGCAAAATTTCTACGTGAAATATGTAAATAAAATAAATAGTTTGACGAATTTACGTCATAATTTTTCTGTTTTATGATTTACATGTGAAAAATTATAATTATTTAATTAATTTGACGAATAAAACAAATGGAATATTACGTCATATTGGAAATATGAAGGACGTAGTGAATATATAACGTCATATGTGAAAAAAATGTATTGAAGCATGATAAAAACTCGATTATGGAAATATTGGCGTATTTTAACATTATAGAAGCGTAAAACATACAACGTTAAAAGCACCAAAAATTTTTAATTTGAAGCATACCGGTTTCGGTAGCATATAGCGTACCTTCCTCAGTGCTAAGGATGGCAGAAATTTGCTCACATATATAGGAGAGATGGGAATTCTAGTTAAAGGTTTATTGACCAATAGGAAAACAGAGGATTGCAGGTTACAGCCAAAAGGAAAATAGATGGGAAATGGAACCGAAGTAGTGATGGAAAAAAAATTAAGAAACAGAAGTTTTTATGTAATATTTCCAACAATCTGATAATGGGGGAACATCGAATTCACAATTAACAATATTTTTAAAATTTTTATAAATATGAAATGCTTCAAGGAAGTTAAGTTCGTGTATAGAAGTAGGTTTAGAGATTATTTTAACCGAATTGAAGTCAAAAGTATGATTCATCTCCCAGCAATGTTTTGCAATAGAGGATTTATTGATTTCTTGTTTTTTGATATATTGCTGATGTTCTTTGATACGAAATTTCAAGCAGAGTTTGGTTTGTCCAATATAGGAAAGGCTACACTGGCAATTAATACGGTAGATACCCCATGAATTGGATAATTCAATAGGGTGTTCAAGTTTAGAGAGGGTACGAAACCGGTTACAGCGGTCATTACATCCGTCTATCGCAAAAGCTTCACTGTTTCTTTGCCACCCCATGCTCGTTCTTGTCATCCCCCAAGCCAAAAAATGGCCGTCTTTTATACCTTTATAAATCGTGCCATACATATTTGCTCTGATTCTCAGTCATTTAATAGTAAAATTCAATACATTAAAGTCATTGCGATTGACAGAGGTTACATACAACCCTTCTATAATTGATACTGCTCTATTTAAACTTCAGCATCCTCGTTCCACAAACTCTCTCCTCTGTCTTCTACTCTTTCCAATATTAGCATTGTATTACCCTTCTTTCCTAAATCAAGCTTTCCCATTGCTAAAATTCTTAGACAATATGACTTCAAAATAATTTTTGCCCCAACCAATAAACTCACCCTCTCCAAACTCAAAGACCCTATTGAATTATCCAATTCATGTGGTATCTACCATATTAATTGCCAGTGTGGCCTTTCCTATATTGGACAAACCAAACGGTGCTTGAAATTTTGTATCAAAGAACATCAACAATATATCAAAAAACAAGAAATCAATAAATCCTCTATTGCAAAACATTGCTGGGAGATGAATCATACTTTTGATTTCAATTCGGTTAAAATAATCTCTAAACCTACTTCTATACACGAACTTAACTTCCTTGAAGCATTTCATATTTATAAAAATTTTAAAAATATTGTTAATTGTGAATTCGATGTTCCCCCATTATCAGATTGTTGGAAATATTACATAAAAACTTCTGTTTCCTAATTTTTTTTTTCCATCATTACTTCGGTTCCATTTCCCATCTATTTTCCTTTTGGCTGTTACCTGCAATCCTCTGTTTTCCTATTGGTCAATAAACCTTTAACTTGAATCCCCATCTTTCCTATATATGTGAGCAAATTTCCACCATCCTTAGCACTGAGGAAGGTACACTTCAAATTTTTAATTTTTGGTGCTTTTAACGTTGTATTTTTTACGCTTCTATTATATTGCACCAAGCTCCTTCTTTATAAGTATTTTAACATTATTGCTCCAATGATGAATTGAAAAAAGTTTATTTACAGCTGTATTCTTTTGCGTCTGTTATATAAATTTATACATTTTTATATTGGGTTTTCATTTGGTCCATGTGTACAACAGTTCGACTGCTTTTTAATTGTTTGTTTTATGTTGTATGTTAAATTTTGAAATTAAATTTTCAGAACAAACATTCTTCAAATTCCGAGCAATCCTGGGCGCTGTAGCTAGTTATTTAAATATTTTAAAAAATACTTAGCTCATGACGGGTACAAAAAATAGATGATAATGAGCAGGGATGTGTAATTTCTAGAAAATCTTATCAGCCAAGGACTTATTTTACCAGCCAGCAAAATGCAATGTACAGTTGGTTTCAAAGACTACCTAAAAATTCTCTCGCTCGTGGCAAGTAAAATGATGTATTTCCCCACCCTTGATAATAAGATATGTTTCATTTAAATCCTTGAGACATTTTTTAAGCGAAAAATTTAACAAATGAGTAATATTTTTTTTTTTTTTTTTTTGCATACAAACTAAACATATTTTTTGAAAATTTCTCATATTTTTTCAAAAGTTGATTTATTTTTTATTAATCTCAATCTCATTTCTACCTAATGTAGTGTAATAATAAAGTTTAATCAAACTGTAGCTTATGTGGTCATTTTCAAATTATTCCTAAAAGTATAATTTTTTAAATAAAAATTGGGCATACAAATAGGCATATTTCAACTGTTACACTTGTATCAATATTGTATAAGTATGTTGTCTAAATAAAAACACATACATAGAACGACATTTTTTAACATAAAACATATATATAATACATATACATATATAGAATGACATTTTTAATTTAACACAAAACATTTATAAAATGACATTTTTAATTAAACATAAAACATTATAATATATACCCACATATAGAATGACATTTTTAATTTAACATAAAACATTTATAAAATGATATTTTTAATTAAACATAACATCAACTTAAAATCTTAATCTCCCGACTGATCAGAATCATGATCCCTGCTTTCTGGTTCAATACCATGTACCAGTCTATAAGCAGTTATATATGTTGGGCTGCTCACTTCTATTTTTAGGGAGTGTAGTCTATTTTCCTGCGGTTTGTATAACAATAAATGATAACAGTCTCTGTACTCTGACATTACTTCATACGTATCTCACCAAAATATTTCACATGTTTGATCACGTGAATAACAGTCCGGTGTGCTTTTATTTACCACAAGTGGCTTCGTATACGGGCAGATGGGTGGCCTTCTTAAACCATTTAATGGATTCCCTCCTAGATCATTGATATATCTGCAATTTTTGCAAAGAACTCATATTATATAAGGTTTCCTTGCATTATGGCATGAAATATGACCACAAAAATTGCACCCTATGTATCCATAATTATTCACTGTTATAAGATTAGACATACTAAGTATCCAAATCCAGAAAATTTGTGGGGTATTTTAGGCACAATTTCTTGCAATGCAGCATGCACGAATGATTGGAAAATCAAGACATGGTTATTTATATACAGAAGATGGTTGAGAGGACCTTCTAAAAAGGCTCCACACACACCATGCATGATTGGTCGAAAAGAAGTGGGTTATTTGAATAACAACTTAGGATTTGGAAAGCCTGCCTTTAACCGGACCAATCAAAATGCCTCTTTAGAGACTGCTCTCTGACGTGTTTCGTGTTGTTTCACCCAATGCATTCATTTGCCTGCTGTCTCGGAAACGACTAACATGTCTTTTCGTATGCTCTGCTCTGTCAAAGTGGAAGAGGGATCCCATTTAAAGCAGTGTGGGCATTTCGTACACGGCAAATGTTTGATGGCGCATTTACGAGACAGCCCGCGGATGATGACACAATGTCGGTTGTGTCAGGCAGACCTAAGAGCAGCGGACATTTCCTACGTCCTCGACAACTATCGTTTAGAATTTCAATGTAACCGAGAGCGATACAATGCTTTAAAGTGGCGAAAGTATAGACTGTTGTTCCAGAGTATCGATGAAGAATATCTGGATTCAGTAAAGCCTTTCCTATCACATAAGCGATTGAGGTACAATTTATACTTTTAGGTCAGATTAATTTTTCATTTTAGGGGGAAATTACTTTACAGTGAAATAAAAAATTTAAAAGCAACTACCAAAAAGTTTCTACTGTAATCTAATGAATATGTCGACAGTTATTTACTTATTATATATAAAAAAAAACAAGGCCATGGAAAAAGTATAATTTTTTTTAAATTACTAAATGCTAAAACATAAAAAGTGATAATAATAAATGCTATGACATATACAGTGTTTGTACTCAATTTTAGAAATAAAGATTAGAAGATTTTAAGGAATTGTGTATTTGGTACGCGACAAATGTTTTCTTTAATAATGGTTATCAGATAATCCTTTGGAACATATTTTACAAAGATAAGGTTTTCTTTTCTCTAAAATGCGTCAAACGATGGGCTCTTCGGTTACTATTATCATTAAATCTTTTGGGAGATAGTTCACAATTTTTTTTTTCCCTGTATGAGTCAAGAAATGTCTTCTTCTATTCTGAGAAAATTCTTTAAAACATATTTCACAAACAAAGGTTTTTTCTCCTGTATGCATCAACAAATGGTTTTTTAGTAGACCATTCTGAGAAAATCCTTTGGAGCATATTTAAGAAACAAAAGGATTTTCTCCTGTATGTGTCAAGAGATGGGCTCTTAGATTACATTTCTCAGAAAATCTTTTGGAACATATTTCACAAACAAAGGGTTTTTCCCCTGTATGAGTCAAGAGATGGCCTGGTAGAGAACTATTATGAGAAAAAGCTTTGAAAAATGTTTCACAAACAAAAGGTTTTTCACCTGTATGTACCAAGAGATGTGTTCTTAGATCAGAATTTTCAGAAGACCCTTTAAAACATATTTCACAAACTGTTTTTTCCTGTCAAGAGATGTCTACTTAGATGACCATTCTGAGAAAATCCTTTGAAACATATTTCACAAACAAAGAGTTTTTCTCCTGTAAGAGTCAAGAGTTGGGCGCTTAGAGTACTACTATGAGAAAATGCTTTGAAACATATTTCACAAACAAAAGGTTTTTCACCTGTATGTACCAAGAGATGCTTTCTTAGATCACTATTATGAGAGAACCCTTTAAAACTTATTTCACAAACAAATGGGTTTTTTCCTGTATGAATAAAGCGATGGGCCCTTGGATTACTATTATCATTAAATCCTTTGGAACATAGCTCATAAACAAAGGTTTTTTTACCTGTATGAGTCAAGAGATGTCTTCTTATATGACCATTCTGAGAAAATCCTTTGGAACATATTTCACAAACAAAGGCTTTTTCTCCTGTGTGCGTCAAGAGATGGGCTCTTAGATTACTAGTGTGAGAAAATTCTTTGAAGCATATTTTACAAATAAAAGTATTTTCACCTGCATGAGTCAAGAGATGGCCTCTTAGATTACTATTGTGAGAAAATGCTTTGAAACATGTTTCACAAACAAAAGGTTTTCACCTGTATGTACCAAGAGATGTTCTCTTAGATGACCATTATTAGAGAATCCTTTGGAACATACTACACAAATAAAAACTTTTCCTCCTGTACCAATGGAGAAATGTTTTTCTTTATCAGTATTTTGAGGGACAAAGTGCTGTTCACTAGAGGATGAATTTTCTTCTGTAGACATTTTCTTAAGTGAAAAAGTTTTCTTTTGAATGATAACAGGAGAACTTCTTCAAAATATCAGTATGAAGAGATTGTCACCATTTTCATCCAAGAAAATGACTAATTAAACTTCAGCAAAAAAGGTTTATCTACCTTTGAATCTAAAAAGAGAAAGAAAATAATAAAAAACCTCCGGTTTAAAAAACTGCACTAAATTTTAATTCTGAATTAATTATATTTGAAAAGTTGCATTTTTTTTAAACCGTACAAAAATTCATACATTAAATTATCACATTATATATTCTTAGATACAACAGAACTTGACTATTTTTTCATAGATACAGATATGTATGTGTAGGTGTGCGTACAATACTGTAGACACTCCCATATCTGTCTCTCTCATATCCAGACCGATAAAAACTCAAAATTTATTTCATTGTACACTTGTAAATTTACTTTTGTTTCCCTTAAAATTCCACCTACTTGTTCAGCATTTTTATGAAAGATATCCAAACAAAGTTTTTGCATCTTTGCTGTCCATAGATTCAGCCCCAACTCAATTTCACCACTAACACAATCAATCACTACCAATCAACACATTTCAATATTTCTTATAAGCTGTACGAAGTTATTCATATTGTCAAGCATTTTTTTCATAATTTTTTGTTGACACTGAATTTTATGCATTTTGAATTCCTTTTTATAAAAGTTGCCTTGTAAACCAGTACTATGAATCAATTCCCTATGAAGTAGTATTGTATTGGTTTTAACCAGGTCCAGGGGTAAAACCAGTTTTAACCATCCCGGTCAAAATATGTTTTGACCATCAGTGGACAAAGAAATAAAAATTTATTTTCTTAAATGATAAATTTAGTTGAACATTTCAAAGGATTTTTTACAATAACATTTAACAATATTGAATACAACATTTGCAAGTGTTTGCAAATTTTACTTAATATTATACTTTAACTTGTACAACTTTTTTTTTTGCTGCACAATTTTTTTTAAAGAAATTTTATTTAGAACTAAAAAAAGGGATCACCAGTGTTGTATTAAGATAAGAAAATTAAATAATTTATTCTGGATTAGATCAAACTTGGTAAATAACCTTTCTATTGGGGTCGAGTTAGTACAGCCAGGTGCATTATGAAATTTACAAATTCAAAATCAATATTTTCATTACTGTCCACCAAATATCGTAATGTATTATTTACACTTCAAGGAAAATATTTGCGACATGCATGTTTGCGGTAGGAATATTATAAAAGTGATCGTACGGTCCTTGAAAGTCCTTATCTTTATCCAAAACCTACAAAAGGTCCTTAATTTTATTTTCCAATTATCTCTTAATCAAGAGTGAGACTCTCCTTTCTTTCACTTTATTTCTGATTTAAAAAAAACATCTAAATTCCTTCTCTTTGAAATTCTGCTCTCCCTCACAGTGTCCAAAGTCTAATATCTTTAAAATTCCTTAATGTTTCAAAAAATTTCTGCTATATTTGTTACTTTATTGTAAGAATGAATAATTGATCACATAAATTTTGTTAAAATGTTATCTAAATTCCTCCCCCCCTCCCAAAAAAAAGCTTTCTCCTTTCTTCCCTCCTTTCCTGCCCCCAAAACCCAAAGATTAAGATCTTTAAAACTCTTTAATTTAAAAAAAAAAAAAAAAAAAAAAAAAAAAAAAAAAAAAAAAAAAACGGTTTCTGCTCTATTTGTTATTTTATTGTAACATTAAAATTTCTCTAAAAATACTAAAAAGGAATATTCTTCCAAAATATACGGAAACATTTCCGAATATCTGACCAATGTATAAGGAAACATTTGCGAATATCTGACCAAAGTAAGCGGAAACATTTGCAAATATCTGACCGAAATAAGCGGAAACATAACAAAGCCGTTGTCCCACGTTGTTGCCCTACCGGGTAGAGTAACGTTTCCGATTTTTTTTTACAGTGCGGAAAAGTAGCATGTCTGAAAAAAAAATATAAGCTGGGATTTTCAGAATATAACCAAAATGTTAAATGGGATGGTCAAAAAGTGAAGCTTTTTATGCCCAATTCTTAAACATTTTGTGCAAATCCTGAAAAATATAAAAACGGATTTTTTCCATCCTCAGAGATTTTTCCATCCCGCTTCTGTTCTCTGTCATTTTTAAAAGACGGAATTTCGTCTGTGGACAGAAAACCTGCCCCCATGCCACCCCCCTCCCAAGATCAACAAGTTTTAAATCTTTAAAAGAATTTTTTCTGATTTTTATGTTACTTTATCCCAGCAATAAATAATTGATCACATAATTTTCCTCCACAAAAACACAAAACTGTCGTTTCCCCTTTGCCCCCCCCCCCCCACGCTGTCCTATTTCTAATTCTCTAGCAAGGTAAATAACGAGTCATCTAATAAAGTCCCCACCTTTTAAAGAAAATTCTTCTTCACTCACTCTCCCCATGCTCTCAAAGTTTAAAATCTCTAAAAGTCTTCTTTCTTTTTTTTTTGTTCTATTTTTTACTTTTTGCAGAACCAATATGTAATTAAACATCTAAAATCCTCCCTTCATCCAAAATTGTTGCTTCTCCCTTAGCCTATTTTTTCTTTTCTAGCATGCAAAATTTAAAGAATTTAAAACTGCTTGATTTTTTTTTATTTTGTGTCTGTTTAATTTTTCAAAACTTTCTCTGTTGCATTGTTTGTAACAATGATAATAAATAATCGTTTAACATCCTCACACGGACAATAAACTGCCTCCCTTCCTTCTTACTTACCACATAAAATTTAATTTTCATAACTCTTTCATTTTTAATTTATTTCCCCTGTCCCAATTGCAAATTTTTAATAATGATATACAACTAAGTCATCGTCAAATCAACTTTTTTCTCTCGCCCTTCCCTCCCCCCCCCCCAAAAAAAAGGTATGCTTCTCTCATTTTGTACACACCCGCCCCACTCCCCAGCTTACAAAGTTTTAAATCTTTAAAACTTTTCTGTTTTCTTTTGTTTTTATATTGTAACAATAAATAATCGCTTATCCTAATTCCTCTTACCTCCCCAAAATTTCCTGATTCCCCCTTGGTAGAAAGTACACAAAATTTAAAAAAAACATTGAAGCGCTTTAATATTTAGTTATTTTTCTGCCTTATTTCTAACTCTATAGTATTGATGAATAAATAATCATCTAATTGAACTCTCCCCCACCCCTAAATACAGTACTTCTTCCCCTTTACTCCTAACCTCTTACAATTTGCAGTGGCAATGTAGTTAATCATCTTAGATCCCTTTTCTAAAATTTTGGATTCTACTCCCTTACCCTTCTTCCCTCTTCCCCCTGCACACTAAGTTTACAATCTTTAAATTTCTTTTTCTGCTGCATTTATTATTTGGAAATAATTAAATGATAGTCTACTAAATTTCTACTGCCCCATGTCGAAATCCCTCCCCCAACCTTTCCAACCACTTGAATGTTTAAAACTTGTATTTACAAAAATGAAGCACTGCATTAAAAATGCATATTGTAATTCATTAGTATTCAATTTGTAGGTCCTTAGATGTTTTTAGTTTCGGTCCTTGAAAGTCCTTTTCCAAAAGTCTTTATTTTTATTTGAGGAAATGCATTACATAAGATACAGAAAAATTCCATCTATATTTAATAATTATTATATCTACCCTATATATATAAAATCCTAATGAAACGAATTTATGAAACGACTGATTTTGTTTTACTGCTATTTTTCCTAAAATATGGAATGTTTGGTGGTGAAATTAATAACAATTACCCGTAGTGATTCACAAGTGTCAAAAGTGGTATTTGAATTAGTTTTCGAAATATTAATTTTTTTCTAATTTTAATGACATTTCCCGATTCAAATTTTTTATGCCAACTAAATTATTCCATTTTTGTGGAAAAAGGGAGAAAATGGGAAAATACGGGGATTATTAGATTTCGTCTTTTCCTTCCGTTTCCAATTTAAATTATCTTTATTTCAATCGATAGAGATGACAATATTGTGATTAAATTATGTTTTTCAAGAATTTTTTAAGAAATAAAAACTTAATTTCTTATATTTGATCTTCGGCAATCATTTTATTTTAGAAAACAAAAAATCGTCTGCCATTTTCCTCCGTGGCACAAACTCTATTGACTTTAAAAATAATAATTCCATCGTAGCTTTTTTTTCAGTTAGTTCACAAAGGCGCTAAAAGCCGAAATGGTTTAGAGATAAAAATACAATTTTCTAAGCATTTATTTTAATTCATAAACTGGAATGTTTTGAGAAAATTCGTCCAAATGACGTCATTTATGAAAACACTTAAGAAAAGGGAAAAAGAAATTAACAGAGATTGTTATTTATTGAAATCATACTGTCATTTTTTAAAATCTTAATGAAACAAACTGAATACTACTAATTCGGATACGTGAAAATAATATATGAGATAATTGCTCAGCTGAATGCAAGGAGGATAAAATTTCCTGCTTGGTTTTCTATCCAATTTTAAAGAGAAAATCGGAAAATGACATCATTTACCTCTTTCTTTGTCTCTCATCTACAGCAATAAAAAAAACTGTCGCCGCTTTTAGAGAAATGCCATTAAAATTTAAAAGAAATTAGTATTTCAATAATATTACTTTTTAATATTTTAGATTTAGAAATTTTAAGAGTTATTATTGAGACCTTTCGAACCATCCAGATATCTGAAATGAATATATGAAATAATAATTGCCCAACTGAATGCAAAGAGAATAAAATTTCTCCACTTGGTTTTCTTTTAAATTTAATGAGGAAATGACACCAATAATGCGAAAATGATATCATTTACTCTTTTATCTCTTTCAAGCACAGCAAAAACAAAAAATGTCGCATGCTATTAGAGAAATAATATTCAAATTTAAAACAAATTAATATTTCAATAGCATTATTATTGAATTATATTATTTATTTACGCGTAATGAATTACGTATTTACACACAAATCTCAAATAGAAAAAAAAACTTTAAAACAGTTAAATTATTAAATGCGAAACAAATTTGAGGTGAAAATTACGTCATATATTAAAACTATACATTTGAAATGATTGGGGATAATTCTTATCCTATGGGCAATATATTGGGTCAGCCGGAAAGTTCTGCGGATTTTTCAGGATAAATTTCAATATAGACGTTCAATATAGACATAAGAAAATATTTTTAAATCACATAAGCACCACTTTGTTCTATGACTTTTTGCCATCGTTCTGGCAGCTGAAAAATTCCCTTTTTAAAAAAAGTCATTAGATTCAGTCGTAAAGAAATGATCAATGTGCTATTTGACAGACTCCAAAGAAATGAACTCCTGGTCGTTCAGAGAAGTTTGAAGTGACCTGATAAGTTAAAAATTTGAGGGAGCCCAGGTGTGGTGTATATGTTGGGTGACATATACACCCATCTCAATAAGATCTGACATTCATCGCAATGTGAGGCCGATAACTGTCATGTGGGAGCACAACACCTCAATAATTGGTCAGTTCTGGTCGCTTTTCTTCGATTTTTGCTTTCAAAACTGCCATTTGGAAACAGTATTTTTCCGAATTTATTGTCTAATTTAGTGGTAACAATTCATAATAAATAACTCATTTGTAGTCTCACCATACACAAAGCATTATTTTTTTGGGATGCAGTCCTCTCGATGTTACTTGGGGAGTTTCATTTCACTCTCCTCGTGATATTTCCTTGTAACATTATTGTATAGTATCCATTTCTTATCTCTAGTAAAGAGCTGTTTTAAAAAAAGGAGCTTTTACATTTTGTTTCAGAAAAGAATCCAATGCTACAACTCGAACAAGCATATTCTTAGGTGTTAAAGTATGGGGTACAAACACATCATAGCGGCTTACATACCTAATCTTCTTCAAATGATCATGCATTGTACTTTTTGGAATATTTAATATGTGCGATAGCTCCTGAACTGTGTAAAGGGAATTTTCAGCGACAGCTTCTTTTAAAAGGTCCTCCTTTACAGATAATGATTGTTCAGAACAATCGTCATCTTCACGGCTGATATTCCCGCCCTTAAACTTTTGAAACCACCTTCAAACTGTATAGTCTGAAACAGCACTTTGTCCATTTATAGCACTAATTTTATGAGCAGTCTAACTAGCAATTTTACCTTTTATGATATAAAAGAGCATCATATGACAAAAGTGAACTTTTGGGTTTTCCATTCTTAGCACTGCACTGAAGCAAAAAGTGTGTGACAGTACAAGTCAGAATTATGCAGCGCAAGCAATAAACACTGAATCTACATAACTGGGTCATTCAAGGTCACGCCTTATCAGTAGTAGCAAAATAACTAGAGGAAACCGAGCTTCACTTTGAAAATCCGCAGAATTTTCCGAACGGCCCAATGCATGTGACGTCACATTGGGAATCTCATGGTAAAAAAGTAGCGCGACTAACAAATTTGTTTAAATATTTCATCCCTTGATGCAGCATAAATGCAGGTAAATGAAGCACGAAATATTTTCGATTTGAATTCATTTTGTACGAATTATTATTAAATAAATACGTATTAGAAAATTATTAAATAATTTATTAAATAAAATAAACAATTTACATTAAAAAAATTTAAATATGCATGATAGTGCAATAAAACATGAAAAGAATTAGAACCTGTTACTGCAGATATCTAAAAGTCGATCAAAACATAAAACATAGCAAAAAATTTCAAAACACAGTGCATTTCAGAGGTTCTGAATAATATTACCACAAAGGAGTTTTTTTTTAATTCTCGAACCCAAAGAAAGAATATTGTGCATAGCATTGTTATAAAGGTAGAGAAGCAGCGACATTTTAAAACTAACCATTTTATAGAAGCGCATTTTCAAATGGTAACTGATTTATTTATTAATTCTAAAAGTAACCGTCAGCTGTAGCGACAGCAGTGGATGAGGAGATAGGTAATAGAAAAATGTCCAATTCAAACGTAAAAGCATGGCAGCCTGATTACAGAAAATAGTCGTTGTTTTTGATAATATCATTTAATCTTCTATAACCTGCTAATATTTTAAAAGTCTGAACAGGGGTTGGAGTATGTGGCTCGCAGGGGGCAGAGCCCCCTAGTATATATTTATATATATATAAATATATTACGGCACTCATATTCCTTCAAATATACTTATAGTTTGATAATTTGTGTAACCTAAAGTTATTTAACCCTTTGAGCTCTGGTGGGCAAATTTCTTCCCACTGAATTTTAATCTCCAAATGTCACAATGGCATCGGAATATTCGACTAAATTTATATGAAATTAAATTGAGGCACTTTTTTGTGTATATGATAAACTGGATTTTTTGTTTGCAAAATACTGGTGCTGATGTGACATTTAGGTATTTTGAAGAAAATCACCCACCAGAGCTTAAAGGGTTAATAGACTTTTGACCAACTTTGAGTGTTTAAAACCAATTTTCACGAGTTTTAGGCAGTTAAAACCACTTTTGACCTTGGTCAAAATTACAACCCTGCTTTGAAATAATTATAATGAGGCCTTGGATTGAGGTAGTAGCTCGACAGCAAATCGAGTGAAAAACAACACAGACAAATGTAATGCAATATTTAAAAAAATTAATTTATGTACTTTAAATTGCAATTGCAAAAAATTACAATAATAATAATAATAAATATAATAATAATAATAAAAAGTGAAAATAAACATTTTTATAGGTCGATTAGATATATATTTATGAATCATTTTTAATAAAAAATATGTCCTCCTCCTTTATTTGGTTTTTTTGCATAACAGGATTGCACCAGTTCACATTAGTTCAGTTATGAGAATTTATTTAGGGAACACTTTTTTAGAGGTCTCCAGAAACCAGCTAAATTTTGAAAAAAATTAATGAAAATTTTACAAAATAGTGTTTAAATGTTGCTCTTTTATGAATGCTTAAAATTTTGAATAAAATTATTTATTATATAATAAGTTTCTGTTTTTACCATTAAAACCCATATAACCATGTAAAATTTTTAAAATGATCTAAAAATGCACCATCAACGGGGATGTTATAAGATATTGATAAGACAAGCAAAATCAACATAAGGACTTACAAGAATTTTTCTCAAAAAAGATAAAAAATTCGAGGAAATCCAAACTGTATAAGAAATGTTTTTGAAGCAATTTACTTACCATGCAGGGAGGTGTGTTATCAGGAAATATATTTTAGTTTGCCATAATGTCACACAGGAAAAATCACCATCTTTGTATTCTTCAGCAAGGACATTTGTAAAGTCCATTTGTTCTACATTTTAAAAAAATATATTTTATGAATGTAGTCAGCTATTTTAATTCAATGTTTTAAGTATATATAATATTTTTCCTTATACCTTCTCAAGAAATAGGTTAGCTATTTTTGCTGTGTATAACAATGTCAAAATTTCTGGTAATTGGGTTGAATTCATGCATTTAAACTAATGCCAGCATAATGCACTTAACATTTAAACCCATATCACATTGGGTGGTTGTAAATGAATTTGAAAAGAAGAGAAATATGAACAAATTTAATACATACTTTTTAAATGCAAATACGGTCTACACCCATACATGCAATATTTCAGGTGTAAATAAATAGTTAAAATATCTTTTTAAGCAAGATAATGCACACCTTGACCGTAATAAGAGCTGACTGGATGAATTTATTAAGAAATTTTGGTACTTTTCGGTTAGCCGGGCGCCAGTATATATACTTATATACAGGGTGTCTCAAAAGGTCATTTACAAACTTAACATGCTGGTCTGTCATATCATGATAAACAAGATTTACATAGGAACTTGTGTTCGAAAATGCAAACTGCAACCGTTAGAGGGCGATGAGCGCAGGCTTACGGGAGAGTGGGAAGCATAATAATTTCAAGCGAGGACGTTGCAGGAGAAGGATGAATTAGTTTAGTAACGCAGAATTGGCCGGTATGCAACATATGAAGTCCATGGTGTACGAGACGCCTGTAACATCGGACATGGATCTCGTCGGCAGGATCGTGGAAGCGGCAGCACGTGTCCGTGACACACCTGCCCATTTTGAACGGGTCTGAGAATCCATGCGTCGACGTTGTGAAGCATTTTTGCGGCAAATGGAAGGAATTCTGAACACCTTCTGTAAATTAAACCATGTTTTTTAATAAAAGTCATATAATACCTCTTTCGATATCCTTTCTTTCTTCCTCTCCACACCTGCGCTCATCGTCCTCTAGCGGTCGCAGTTTGCATTTTCGCACACAAGTTCCTATGTAAATCTTGTTCCTCATGATATGACAGACCAGAATGTTAAGTTTGTAAACGAACGAAACTTTTGAGACACCCTGTATATACATATATATATAGATGTGTATATATACATATATGTATGTATATTTATATGTATATATAACACTGGTTATATACCAAACATTTTAATGCATTTCTGCATTCATTGGAAGGAAATGTTCTGTATATCTTGTAAATAACTATTAGACAGATATATTCTGAACACATTCACATGCTATATAAAAGATAAAATAGCTTTCAAAGAAGGGTAATCTTTATCTCTTGAGGATAAATATTCTAGTTTATTAGAAAAACAATCTTTTAAAATATCCTGACTTTTAAGAGGCTTCAATATTAAACTGCAGAGTATAAATTAAAAGCTATAAATCAAACCACTATCGCTGCAATGTTTGATAGATTTAAAAATAAGTAGAAATGTTTTCTATTCATTTTGTATTATATCATTTAAATGTATTTCTAATACTGAAATATATATATATACTAGTTGCCCTTGGCGACCAGTTTGGTCTCCCTTAAATATGTGCTAAGCATCGTGTTGTGTTACTTTTATAACTAATTTAATTTACTTGCCCAATCCTTCGCCAAATCAGAAGATTCTGATACAGAAATCATGAACTCTGTATTTTTACGTTAGCCGGCTGCAGGTGATAAATCGCCAAACATTATTCCCGCCGTATTTTTTTTAAAGTTCACTCATTTTATTAAACAGGGATGAGAATTATCCATCCTAAATGACTACTTGCTATTACTAAATTTTCATAGTATTTCTTGCCTTATTTAATGACAGAATTTCTGAGATTTAATAAAGCAAGGAATACTATTAAAATTTAGTGGTGAAAATCACCCATTTGGGACATAGAATTCTTATCCCTGTTTAAAACACATAACTTTAATTTACAACTGAAAAATTTATGACTCTCAATTATTTCTTTAAAAAAAGAAAAGAAAAAAAAGAAAAGTAATAAATAATCAATACAAAAAACCCTTAACAGGTTAAAAGTTTGTGACATAGCACTTTATCTTATTGCTATAAGAATTTTAAATGTGGAACTTAAAAATAATATCAAATTTTAATTGACACTAAGTTATTAATTAATGTATATATATATATATATATCATCATCATCATCATCATCAACAACCGTTTTCAATCCACTGCTGGATGTAGGTCTCCCCCAGATTTTTCCAATGTTTCCTGTCTAGTGCTTTAGTCATCCAATTTATACCGGCTACTTTTCTGATTTCATCACTCCATCTTACTTGAGGTCGTCTTCTTGGCCGTTTTACATCTCTGGGATACCACTGTAGGGTGTTTGTGCTCCATCTATTGTCTTGCCTTCTTGCGATGTGCCCAGCCCATTTCCATTTTAGCCGTTTAATTCTTTCAATGATGTCAAAAACTTTCGTCTGACTTCTTATCCAGGTTATTCTTTTTCTGTCTCTTCTAGTTATACCTAGCATACATCTTTCCATACTTCTCTGTGTTGTTTGTAATCTTTGTACCACCCGTTTTGTTAGCGTCCATGTTTCTGCTCCATAAGTTAGCACAGGTAAAACACATTGGTTAAATACCTTTCTTTTCAAACACAGGGGCATGCTACTCTTCAGAATAATATTGTTCTTCCCAAAAGCACTCCATCCATTTCTTATTCTTCTATTGATTTCATTCATGATACTATTATCAGATGATATTTCTTGCCCAAGGTACACATAACTTTGCACTTCTTTAATTTCAGTGTTGTTGTAGACGATTTTCTTTTTTGATGCAAATGAATTGAACATCACCTTAGTCTTTTCCAAGTTTATTTTTAATCCCACATTAATACTAGCTTCTGCCAAATCTTTTAGCATATTTTCCAATTCTTCAGGACTGTTACTGAAAATTAAAATGTCGTCAGCGAATCGGAGATGACTTAAATATTCCCCATTTATTCTAATCCCTTTGTTTTCCCAATCCAGCTTCTTGAAAATATTTTCTAAGACAGCAGTAAAAAGTGATATATATATATCAATAATAATAGCCTAAGTCATGTGACTGTCATCAATAGTTCCGGGTTGACCGCTTCACTTTTTATATGCCAAACAGCCAATTTGGTAATTTAATGTTAGCCGGGCGCAGGTGATAAATCGCCAAATATTGTTCCATTGCCATCATATCATCAGTATTATAATAGTCCATCGCATGCGACTGTCATAAACAATTTTTCGCGAGGTAAATTAAAACAAAGCTTTGATGTTGAAATTAAATGTCATAGTTTATAGTATTATTTATTACTTTTTTTTCTTTTCTTTTCATTCTTTTCTGTTGCTTTTTGCTTTTTTTTTTCTTTTCTTTTCTTTTCTTTTTTTTTTTTTTTTTTTTTTTTAAGAAATAAGAGAAAATTGAGAGTCATAAATTTTAATCATTTCAGTTTTAAATTAAAGTTATGTATTTTAAATAAAATGAGTGAAAGTATTATATTTTAAATGAAATTAATGAAATAAGAAAAAATACGACGGGTACAATGTTTGGAGATTTATCACCTGCACTCGGCTAACATAAAAATACCGAGTTCATGATTTCTGTATCATAATCTTCCGATTTGGCAAAGGATTGAGCAAGTAAATTCAATTGTGAATAAAAGTAACATGATACAATGCTTAGCATAGATTTGAAGGAGACCAAACTGGTCGCCAAGGGCGGCTAGTATATATATATACATTTATATTATTTATTTCATCATTTTATTTTTGTTTTATTTATAATTGCATGTGTAAGAATTATGTTAAATTTAAAAGGATGTACAAAAATTTATTTATTGATGCTTTATCATTCACATCTTTCATAAATTCAAAATATAAGTTTTAAAAGATATGATATCAAAATTTAAGTAACACCTTGATGTAGCTTCAAACAATTTGTTTTGAAATTCAATTTCACTTGTTTTTGGTTTGGCTAAATATATTTACACATCTAACCAAAACTTTTAATTTTCCAATACACTGTTAAAAATACCACTCTCACTGAACCTATACAATGCACTGTAATGTATTTATATGAATAAATTGATTTATCTTGTGTGCTACGCTATCCAAAATCAAAAGTAAAATTTATGTAAATGATTTATGTGTGTCATTGTATCTAAACTAAATGAAATGTATTCAAATGGATAAAATGACGCGCAGAAATCATCGACATAAATTTTACTTTTGAGTTTGCATAGCATGCTATAAAAGATAAATCAATTTATTCATATAAATATATATTATACATACATTCATATAAATATTTATCCATATAAATATATATTATGTAAATTATTTCTGACAGTGCCCCATTCAGAGGAGACATGTGCCCCGGCGCCAGAGCGAAAGGTGAAGGGGAATGCCAAATGAAGATTTTGTTTATCGTTTCATACAAAAATGTATACAAAGAAACTCGCAAGCTAATGTTAAACCTATGGGAGAGTTCTTTTCAAATTTGTGAAAGTTAAAGTAATTTTATCTAAAAAAAAAATCTGCAACCAAAATCGAAAAAGTAAACATTAACACTGTTAGAATTCAATCTCAGCTATTCTAAGCAAGAAAAAAAAATCATTTAAAACTATTAATATGTAAGCAAGAAATTTTCAAAAGAATGCTCCCATGGGTTTAACATTAACAATCCAGTTTCTTCATGTGACTAGCGTAGGCTCTTAACGCTCAATCTAATGTTAATCTTATGGGAGCGTTGTTTACATATTTCTTGTTAGCATTTTAATTCTTATTAGCATGATGAGGGGGACACCAAAATCCATGTTTGTTCCAAGTGCAAAAAAAGGCTAGTTTCGGCTCTGTTACATTGCTTTCATTTAAAATACAAATAAAAGTAATAGTAATAAGTCATGTTATACAGCAAAACATTTTATTTTCAGTATCAAAGCACTGTTTCTAATTTGCACTCATGAAAAATCAAAGATGCTATTGGCGAGATTTGTGTCATGTTAACATAAAAATACTAACCATTTTTTTTTTTTAAACGTTACAATCACAGCACCTACTGACAACCCATTTAACATTATGAAGATACTGAAATTTCAATATTTTAGCTTGAAATTTGTTACACTTACTTAAGCTGTTTTAATATTTTAGATGAATTTGATAAATTTAATACAGATACTTTAGTAGGCGATCAATTCTTTCAAAAAAATATTTACTTTCAAATGAGCTTAATACAGTCAAATTCAGCCTATAATGAGCAATGTTATGTGGCCATGTTTTGAAATTAAAGGTTTCAAGAAAAAATCCAATCAAATCAATTTCCAGTTTTTTAATAGAAAACCCACTTATAAATAAATAAATAAATGGAACTATCTGATACAAAAAAAAAAATTAATGATGTTTTGAATGCAGTAAAATATCCGCAAAAATAAAAAAAATGAATATTTTAATACAGATCAATCATTTTAATACAAGAGTTATGAATAAACATATCTTACCCTTAACATATTTTAGTAAAGAGGGTGGGGTAAATATATTAACATTTTAAAGCTAAACTTAATATCAGAGGAGCAGACAGACAGACAACACATGACGCCCCTTGCAATGAATGAATCATAGCCTCTGAGTAATGACTCACACTGAAAATTCATTCATTTGTAAAAAGTTGCAAGGAGAATCCAAAATCTAATTCAATGATATATATCATATTTATTTGTCCATGTAGTAGTAAACAGATTCCAAGCCAAGTCATGTTTTCAGAAATTGTTTTCTATGGTGAATGAAGCGCTGACAAAACTCTCATTGGGTGACCAACCAACCAAGAATCAATGAGCGATTCTCCGATTTGAACCATTCATTATTCATTCGATGCTTTGGCGTCAGGTATATTCCTTAGATTACAGCATTAGCTAGTCTTTTAAACAGAAATTTATTGATCCCACCCTCTTTACTAAAATAAGTTAAGGGTAAGTTTCTTTTGTTGTAACATTAAAAATTCACAATTTGATCATATGATGGAACGAAATTTAAATTTCATATGTCGCCAATTTCACATATTTTGCCAGTATTTTGCTATCATTTAAAACATTATTAAATTGTTTTTCGTAGCAGGTACTAATTTCATTTATTTATTATTATTATTCAGATTGTAAGTTAAATTAGGAAATTGCTTTGAATTTTCCTTGAATTGTGTAATTTTAAAACGTTGTAAAACACAGAGGAGAAATTTGCTGTATTCATCTCAGTTGAAAGTAAATATATATTTTTTATTTTTGATCTCATACCAGAGTACCCACTGCATAAAATTTATCAAAATTTACCTAAATATTAAAATTGCTCATAAAGTTCATCAAAATTCACTTGAAATATTAAAACAACTTAAGTGCAACCTCTTCCAGGCAGGGCCGTAGCTAGAGGGGTGCCAGGGGGGGCTCAGCCCCCCTGAGAAAGATTCCAAGGTCACTAAATGAAACTGTTTCAAAAATCAAACTTCGTTTTGGGACCCGTTTACAGTTTTGCACAATTACTAAATTGTAGTGTTTGTATTAAAACTTCAAATAAGTGTTTCAACAAGTGCGCATTCTATCTTATTATTATCCCATCTTATTATTATTGTCTTCTACTGGTAATATAGCAATCTGCTAATATAACAATCTCTTGGGCACAGCCCTTAGACAAAGAATACCCGGCGAGGAAAAGTTTCCAATCAGCCAATGACGTATCGCACCTTCCTTTCCCCCCTTGCTTGTTGGGAGCGATTTTTGGTCCTGTATTACGCAATCGGACATGAGAAATTTAGCAGGCACGCGGATTATTCTCTCAGTGACTCGTCAATTTCACGATGTATTCGCATTTGGATAATGCAGCTGTTGACATATCAAAGGTTGGTGATAATTTAAAAAGTACAAATTTATTAGAATATCTGAAAAATTCGGAAAAAAGAAGTTTTCAGCCAGATTGGATGAAAAAATTTAAATGGTTGGAATATTCAAAGAGTAGAGATGCTGTCTTTTGTTACCCATGCCGACAGTTTTCTCATTTGAGAACAAAAGAAAATGCATTTATTACAACCAGTTTCCGGAATTGGAAACAAGCATTAACTAAAGAAAAGAGTTTTCAAAAGCATGCTTTGTCACAGAGTCATATTATATCAATGAGCATGTGGACAGAAAGAGAAGAACGTGAAAAGATGAATTTAAGTGTATCATCTTTGGTGTATAATGACGTTCTTGAAAAAAACCAATATTATGTTCAATCGATTACTGAAATCGTACAACTTTTGGTTATAAATGAACTTTCATTACGTGGTACTTATGATATAGATGAGCATGAGAAAATTAGTTTATTTCAAAACCTCTTTAAATACACAGTCAAAAAGGACACTAAGCTTGCAGAATGTGTCAAAGCTGTGCCAATTAATGCAAAGTACACTTCACCTGAAATACAAAATGATGTAATACAAATCCTTGCTGAAATAGTGTCAGAAGATGTATCAAATGACATTAACAATGCTGATGTTACCTGGTTTTTGATTTTGGAAGACGGAACACGTGATAAAAACAATAGAGAAATTGTTCCATTAGGTGCAAGATATGTGAAGGACGGGAAAGTAAGGGAATCAATTATCGCAATAAAAACTTGTTCTGACTTGGATGGAAAAACATTTGCTGATTTAATTTTAAAGGTTCTCCATGATTGTAATTTAGATAATTCTAAAATTTTGAGTCAGTGTTATGATGGTGCTTCAGTCATGAGTGGTGGTAAAGGGGGTGTCCAAGCCGTATTGCAGAAACATCTTGACAGGAATATCTCATATGTACATTGCTGCAACCACAGACTTCATTTAGTAATCATAAAAGTAATGTTTTTATTATTATTAATCGAGTAATGTTTTTATTAATTTTTTTTTCATGTTATATATTAACTTTTAGGGGCAAATTGGTATTTTAGCATTTTGCCAAAGCTTTTTTTCTGAAGAATTTTTTTCAACTTGAACCCTGTTTTGCTTCTAGTATAAAATAAAGTTTTAAGTGGTAAAATTTTGCTTCGTGTTTGAGTCATGGTATATTTAAAAAAAAAACAACAAAAAAACAAACAAAAAAAAAAAAAAAAAACAGAAATTTATGTAATTAGTACAGTAGACTCCCTCAAATCCGCACAGCTTGGGACCAGAGGTTGTGCGGATTTTAGAATTTTGCGGATTTCTGGCCATTGATTTGTTTACATTTTTGAAACATTAATTTGATTGGTAGTTAAGCAAGGGAAATTATAATGAATGCTTACAATAAAGTGAAACATTAAAATAAGTAAAATATTAAAATAATTTATTAGTTTAAAAGTAAGTAATTATTAAAATAATTATGTAAATAAAAATATTACGATTGAAATCGATTCAATTCAATTCCAAAAGTCCTATGCTGCCATCTAGTGATAGCAAGGAGAACAGTGTTAATGCTATTATCAGTATATATAGCTTATTGCGCTCACTGTAACTTTTTTC
The DNA here is from genome assembly GCA_963932465.1 of Maratus speciosus. Classification (NCBI taxonomy): domain Eukaryota; kingdom Metazoa; phylum Arthropoda; class Arachnida; order Araneae; family Salticidae; genus Maratus; species Maratus speciosus. The sequence goes on from CAWVRF010000702.1 coordinate 57,167, forward strand.
ATTGTTATTTAGAGCCCTGAATACTTTTCTTATACTGCTTTGTATGTTTAGAAATAAATTTGTCTATAACTTAAAAAAAAATTCCGCGAACAATAATTTTAAAATAGCGTTCCGGTTCGTGGATTTTTCCATTTCGAACCCTGGAATTTTTGATATAGATATGCTAATTTATATCAAAATCAAAAGTAATGTAAATTTATTTAGTAATAAATCAGCTGTAATAGCCAAAAGAGAATGATTAACAAAAAAATTAGTAAAAAAAACATTGCGGTAGTCGCCGATTTCGGCGCCATCTTGAATTTTGTTCCTGCAACTTAACTGTAAATTTCATTGTTTACATCTGAAAAAATACGCAGATTTAAGGGAGTCTACTGTATATTCAAAGGCAAATGTTTTTAGCATTTGACTGTGCATAAAAATAATTTTAAAATCCTTAATTTATGCCTGATTTTGTTTGTTTTTATTGTATAAAAATAATTGAAGTTCTCTTTCTCTTAAAGAAAAGATAATGATTAAAAATGAAGACTGCAGCTCTTTTAAAATAGGTGAAATTTGAACATTTTAATTACTTCTTGACATATCATTTACATTATATCAGCATTAGTTATATAGACTGAAAATTTTTATTCTGTAGCATTTTTTATTGCTAGCATAAATCAAACTTATAATGAGTTTGATAGTAAAATATGATACTTATGTAGAAATGGAGCCTGACACTAGGCTCCAGTTCTATACTTATAATAAACATTTTATTTTGTATTGGATTAATTCTAGTTTAAAATTTAAAAAAGATATAAGATCCTTGATTTATAAATGATAACCAAAGAAAAATGCCTATTCAAATGCAAATGTTTTTAGTATTTGAATGAACACAATAATAATTTTAAATGCAAAATACATACTCGATTTTGTTAATGTTTTTATCGCATAAAAATACGACTTTAGCATACTTAAGGGCAATTTCAGAAAAAATTAAAGGTTGCAACTATTTCGAAACAGGTGAACTGTAGGCCTTTATTTACTTGTTGACATCATCTTTATTTCACCAGTATAATTATGCACTAGGAATTTTCATTCTACAGCATTTTTCTTAGCATAAAATGAAGTTATTATAAACAGTTTAATAAGAAATATAGCACCTACAATTTGAATATGCACTAATTTATTACTCTATATAATACTTTGATCATACATATCTGTATGTATGTGTGTGCATGTGTCAGCAAAAGAGAAAAAATATGAGCCCCCCCCCACCTGTTATTCACTTCTAGCTACAGCCCTGTGTATACATAGTTTTTTTTACAATTCTACCCGAAGTTTTATTCAAACAATGATGAATAGATTTTAGAATCTTTTCAATAGACTTACCACGCTGTGAAGACATTACAAGAAGAGCTTAAAGTGGCCACCATCCATCTCTAACTATCCATGATGGTAGTTAGATTTTTTTATGGAATGTAGCTGACAGAATCTATATTTGCAATACTGAAATCTAAAATAAAAAAGGAATTTTAAAGCAATTCATTAATTTAGCAATTATGTTGAAAAGGGCCATGTTATGCATTATTTGGGGGAAACAAAAGCTTAATTATACAGGAACATAAGAATGTAATAAACTACATGAAGGTACAATTTGGTAATTTAAAATAAATAGGCTTTAGTCTACTTAATATACATAAAAGACTAAAACACTATGTACTTCCTTGTTATACCAGCACCCACATTTACAATTATGCACAGTTTACAGCTGCGATTTCGCTAAGCTCCTATATTAATCTTATATATGTAAAATATATATCCATGCACCATTGTATATGTACACCATATATGCAATATATAAATCAAGTAACTACACAGGTATATATATGTATTTATATATGTATACAGATATATATATTTATAATATACACATCTCATATCTATGTTATAAATATGTTAAAAAATGTTATATACATGATATATGACTGCTAACAATATGTCATAAATACAAAGTTTTTCCGAGATTTCAAGAAAGGCCTTGACATTTAAGAGTAGGCAATTAGGTTGTAAAGAAACTGAAACTTTTCTGTTGTTCCATTTTTTGTTTTGATGTAGTAATGTGATATTTTCTTGTGATCGTGAATTAAATGTTTTTTATTTAAAAGAGTAGGACTTTATTATTTTCGAAACAGCTGTAATATATCGGGTTGATATCCGTCAACGAATCCTCATCATATTTCGAATACAATATTTTATTTTCGACTCATAAAGCAGTGTAAATTGTTTTTGGTTGTTCCTGCATCAATTACCTTTATTTTTCTGCCAAAATCATTTTAATAAGCCACACTAGACTCTCCATACAGCTTACTCAACATCGCTTTCGCTAACCCTAAATTGATTGAATCTTGGATGAAATTTTTTTATCTAAAAATGTTAGAAGATTCTAATTGTATAAACAACAAGTAACTTTAAAAAAAAATGTTAACGTAAAGTTAATTATTTAAAATTGTTTTAATTCTGCTACAAATCCGCCAGAAAAATACAGAGCTAAGTACTACCGACATTTATTCGCAAATGTTCAGGATTCAATCGTTATAATTTAAGAGTCATTCACATTGAATCGTCGTTTAGCACATCTTTTTTCCATTTTCTTTACGGGAGTGTCTATTGCGCCATAAGATACGGCTACATAAATGATGATTTTATTGAACCGTCATGGTAACCTCTGGCGGCTTGGCGGTATAGCTTGGCTTGGCGATTTTTCATTTCTCCAGGTATGCCCATGGGTAGCATTGTTGTTGTTATTTGTAAGCGTCGCTAACGTTTTTCATCTCATCTCATTTTTCTGTTTCTACTTAGCTTAGATATTGTAGCAACTTCTATAAAGTAAGTTTTAAAATATTTATTGTTTATAATAGTAGTATATGAAATACTGTTGAAAAAATGCCTTTTCCAAACTTGTACATCGATCGAAGTGATCTTCGTATAACAAAAAAATGGCAAACATTACAGAATATGCGACATTTATAAATGCTGCTTTTTCTTTTAAACAAAATTAATTATACTACCTTGATTATTTAGTAATGTGCAAAGTTTGTACAACTTTTAAAGCAGTTTTGGCAGATTCCCAAAACACCCGAGACACCCCATTTGGCGACTTTTCTGACAAGCGCCAACTACCCCACATGCGCCAATCTAAAATGCGGCAACCTGAAAACTAACGTGATTGGTCCACTTTCCTAAATACTTCCAGACTGTTTTTTACTACGTCATCACCCTGGAATCATGGGAAATAGAACATTTATAAATAACGACGTATTAGAAAACACAGGAAAGCTGATTTTTATGAGATTCAAAATAAAACAAACGATTTCAACATAAGTTTATTGAAAATGTGAAATTTTTAAAGTACCTTTCCAAATCAGAGTAACGATATAATGATTAAAATTTTCATTTCTCAACAACTTTTAGAAAAAATCATGGGGTCATTTAATATTGAAAGTACGTGCTTATATTATAGTAAACATAGAACAATTCATTTCTAATTTAAAGAAGTATGAACGCTTCGCGTTCATAAAAAAATAATATTTATCACTGAATACAGCAACCTAGTTCTGCAGCAATCTGAAAAACGCAGGAAACTCGTTAAAGCGGCAATCAGCATACATGTATGAACGCTTCGCGTTCATTTACCGAAAAAAAACATCACTGTCACCAGCAGTTCTCGGTGTGCAGGAATCTCAAAATTCAGCAGTTCTCGCTAGCAGCAATATCAAAATTCAGCACTTCACGTTGCGTAGCAATATCAAAATTCAGCAGTTCACGTTGCGTAGCAATATCAAAATGTACAAAACTCGTAAGGTCAGCATACATGAGAAATATACAATAAATGGCTAATATAAAACACAATACTAAAAAATACATAAAATTATTAACATACCTTAACAAACATCTCCTTTCTTGAAAACCAACTCTATAAAATGTTGAATTGCCATAATTTCGTAAATTTCTAGTCGTCGATAAACTTCATTTAACTTTCCAGCAAAAAAAAAAAAAATGAACAAATACTCATAATTTCAAACTAAATTACACAGGTACTTTCAAATTTTACAACTAAAAACAGCAAAATATATTAACAATAACATACTCTAGCCATACCCTCATTTATTTTTATTCATCTGTCTTCTACACTTCGTCACGCAACTCGTACAATAATTAGAAAACATGTGGAGTTGAGTTGTCAAAGGCAAGCGTAGCCCACAGATTATATATCTCACAGATATGAAAGAGGAGCAAAAACCCGTACCGGCGCGATTCTAGCACCACTACTGAGCACAGGCGGGAACAAATGCGCGAGCGCGGAATTTTATAAACATAAACTGTTACTGTCACTTTCACGTGTTGTAAAGTTTGATATTGAGAGATTTATAATTTTGCAAAAGCTCTTTTCAGAGCTATTTTTCTTGTATATAAAAATTATATATTTACAAGTGCTCTTTTTAGAGCTGTTTTTTTGCAATTAATTATTGCAAAATGTCAAAAAATCAGGTGTTTTGTCAAGCGCAATCATGTGCAAACACCAACAGGAACAGCAATTTGTCGTTCTTTTGTTTTCCTACAGGAAATAAAAGAAGGTGAGTAATTTCTGTATTTATAAATTATAAATGCATGAAATCTAGCTTTATTTTACTTTTTTGTAGATTTCTTTTTTACGTATCTTTCATCCATTTCCATGTGTCTTTTTTTAATACGTGTTTTTGATTGGCATTTCGATTTACATTTTCTTTCCGAAAATTTAATCACACGCATTTTGTATTGTATTTAAAACTTTAAAAAAAAATTGTTCTTTATTTTTAAGAAAAAAGTCATTACATTTTCTGTTATTTTGTGAAAAATTGTTCTGCATTTTAACAATAAATAATCGATCATAAAAATTTCCTCGCCACTCCCCGTACCCCGTATTTTTAAGTGGCGTTTTCCCTTTGGTCCCTTTTCAAGAGCACAAAATCTAAAATCTTTAAAACTGTTCAGTTTATTTTTTTCTGTCCTATTTATCAATATTTAGTAATAAATGATTAATCATCTATCAAACTCCATACCTCCAATCATCTAATCAACTTCTCCCCCACCTCCAAATCAATAAATAAAATAATAGTTGTTTTGAAATAATTATCAGGAACAAGTGCCGTATTCGTCCGAAACAATAAATAAGTAAAATAATAGTTGTTTTGAAATAATTATAAATAATAATCCTAAATTTCTACTGCCACATGGCAAAATCTGACCTCCCCCCCCCCCCGCCCCCCTTAGCCATTTGAATGTTTAAAAGTTGTATTTACAAAACTGAACTTTTAAGCAGTGCTGTAGTTGGGGAAAAAAAAATATTTGTGGGAACTCAACTTTTCATAGAGTAGATGTTGATGCTACCAGATTTTTACTAAGCAAAAAGCCAATTTAAAACATTTAGCCAAAAGCTGACTTTTTTAATTAACAGTTATAATTATTATATTCTAGTATTTATAGTATTGTATTTGTATGGTATTCAACTAAAATCAATATTTAATCGCATAGTAACATTTTCCATCATGGATTAAAATTTATTTGAAATAACAAATAAATCCATACATTATGTACTAGCACATCTATCCTAGAAGTTTCCATAAAGAACGATAATGAGATTCTTTCAAGGAAGCTCCTACATGGCTTATGAATATAAGTGAACTGACTTATTCAATAAGGAATGAATTTCTCTCATCGGTCATGTTATTCATACAGAACTTTTCACTTTCAATACTTACAATGAATACTTTTTCACATTCAGACATTAAAATGGATATAGTTTCCACAATCTGGGGAAGAGGGTTTGGCTCTCTTGGCTCATCTCTAGTATCAATAAATTTGATAATTATCGTTATAATAAATAACAATAACTTTTTTTTTGCTTGTGAAAAAAGAAAAGTTTTGTGTTCCTGCATGCTATTTTTTTTATAGTTACAAACCAAATATTTCTGGAAACAGCATTGCCATCCAACTACAGCACTGTTTTTAAGTCCTCAAACTTTTCTTGCATTGGTCTTTCATTTTTATTTTCCCCCACTCTTTATTTTTTTTTTCACAATTTCCACTTATCATTTTGCACATTCTGTGCCCAAAATTTTTAAGCCTCTTTAATTAAAAGAAAAATTCTATTTATAATTCTATTAACAATAAATAACTTTGTTTGAATTACTGCTCTCCCTCCTTTCATTCTTTATAACAAATAAATTTTCTAAATTTACTCCTCTGCAACTGTCAATAAAAAATTACAAACTCAATTTAATAGAATTATTTAAAACTAGATATGTTTATATATTTATGTACATTTATTTTCCTAGATTGGAGAAATGGACGGCTAACATTCAGATGAAACCGATTACTAGAACTCGTCAATACTTATGCTCCGATCACTTTCGAATGGAAGCATTTACAAATACTTTGAAAAGGCGGCTTCTCCCAGAATCTGTGCCTACCATTCAAGTAGTTGATGTTCATAGAAAAATCCAGCTGCACGCACCCTCATCTTCAGTCCAGCTGCATGCACCCTCATCTTCAGTCCAGCTGCATGCACCCTCATCTTCAGTCCAGCTGCACGCACCTTCATCTCCAGTCCAGCTGCATGCACCCTCATCTTCAGTCCAGCTGCACGCACCTTCATCTCCAGTCCAGCTGCACGCACCTTCATCTCCAGTCCAGCTGCACGCACCTTCATCTCCAGTCCAGCTGCACGCACCTTCATCTCCAGTCCAGCTGCACGCTCCTTCATCTCCAGTCCAGCTGCACGCACCTTCATCTCCAATACCATTTAAAACACCCAAGAGTACATCGAGTTTTCCTTTCAAACTTACGCCGAAAAGCAGAAAATTGAACAGATACAAATCTTTAATTTACAGGTTGAAGAAACGACTATATTTCAAAAATTCTCCGAATTCCCCTAATATATCCAAAACATCTGCTTTGAACGTGCTTCGGAAACATTTACGGCCTTCTTTGTATAGCATTCTGGAAGCACAGTTAAGGAATACGGGTCCTGCAAAAGGAAGGCGCTGGACAGCTTCTGACAAAGCATTTGCTTTTAATATTTATTTAGCATCGACTGCAGCATACAAGGTTTTAAAACGTTTTCTTATACTGCCATGTATAAGAACATTGAAACGTTCTGTACAAGGTCTTTGTGAAAATACAGGGTTTTGTACAGAAATATTTATGGTACTGGAAAAGAAAGTCAGCCATTTAAATGAAAAAGAACGACTGTGTGTTTTGAGTTTTGATGAGATGGCAATAAGACCATCTCTTCATTATTCACCGAGAAAAGATGTTGTTATAGGTTATCAAGATGATATATCTGTTACTGATAATTCACCTATCAAAATAGCCACTAATGCTTTGGTTTTAATGGTGAGAGGCTTGTCCACTAAATGGAAACAAATTTTAGGATATTTTTTAGTGCACCGCAGTATGCCAGGAAAATCACTAAAAACACTTGTGGTCTCTTGTATTTCTAAACTCCAGGAAATAGGACTCAAAGTTGTATCTACGGTTTGTGATCAAGGGCCTAATAATATATGTTTGTTCAATGAACTTGGACTGTCGATAGATCAAACCAGTTTTGAAGTTAATAATCAAAAAATCTTTTTTATGTTTGATCCACCTCATTTACTCAAATCTTTCAGGAACAATTTGATGAAATATAAATTGGAGTTTGAAAGGCCTACTTTTGGAAGAGTTACAGCTGACTGGGAGTATATTCGTAGTTATTATGAAATAGATAAAAAAAATGATCCACGAGTAACACCAAAACTGAGTAAAACACATATTGAACCTGTTGGCCGAGCAAAAATGAAGGTCAAATATGCTGCACAGGCACTCAGCACGTCTGTTGCAGCTGGTATTTCCCTACTGAAATCAGTTGGCAAATTTGATGAACCAGCGCAACACACAGCTCATTTGATTTATACTATGGACAAACTGTTTGATAGTTTCAACAGCAGTGAAGAGTACGGTAAAAAGAAAATGCTCTGTGCTGTAAAAAGAGACTCTGCTCATTTAACATTTTGGGAAGAAATGCTTCCTTTTGTTGAAAGTTGGGCTTTCAAAAAGGATGATGACAAAACTGTTCACACTCATTGTAAAAACGGATGGATTGTGACATTAAAATCTGCAATAAATTTATGTAGAAATTTATTCGAAGAACATGATTATGCATACATCTTAACTAAACGTTTTAACCAGGATGCACTGGAAAATACATTTTCTATTATAAGATCGAAAAGAGGTAACGATGAAAATCCAGATTGTTCGCAGTTAGTAAGTTGTTTGCAAGCAGTTATGGTAAATAACATTTTTACCATGTCTAAAAATACAAACTGTGAAATAGACTTCGATGAAGTTCTTGTATCGTTAAAAGATAGGAGTCCTTCCAAATTTTCCAGTTTAACATCATTATTCAGTGACCATGTTAAAATAAATCCAGATGTCCCACTGAATGAAATTCCATGCTTGCCATCTGATACTGTAAGACAAAATGTCATTTATTATATTGCCGGATATGTTGGAAGGAAAGTAGTTTCAAAATTAAACTGTGATCATTGTGAAAATACTTTATTTGATACTACAAATGCTGCAAATGACAATTCTTTATTGACTCAATATAAAGATTATTCAGGTAGTAGTTTGAAAAAACCGAGCAATGAATTATTCAATATAGTGCATAAAATGTATGATGTTGATACAGCTCATATGTTTTGGTCTACAGATGTGATACAAAACATGGTAAAATTTCACGGAGATGTGATCAATTTCAATAATTTAAATATTCACGAAATTCACAAAGAAAAAGTGCAAAAGATTATTAGCATAATAATCTCAAAAATTCAAATATACAAACACATTAAAAAAGTAAACGAGGATTTAAAAATAGAATTTCAATCAAAGTCTATAAAAAAGTAGGTGTTTTTTTTTCCTTCTATATTTATCTTACCATCTTGAGTTTATGCAAAGTAACACATATCTTATTCTTATGTCAATTCTCTGACATTTCCATGACAGGGATAATATTCATTTTCAAAATTTTTTAATTTGCTAATAGCAATTTTTTTATTAAATCTGTGAAATAAGGTAATAAAGATTAAATAACACAATGCAACTTAGTCCTGTAAAGTGTAATAATATTTCTACGGTGTGGATTGCAGATGCTTCTTCACTGAAATATTCATTTTTATATCTCAAACATTGTGTGTTAAAAGTGAATTGCGTTATAAACTGAGTTGGCAAATTTGAATTTCTTCTGCTATTGTAAGAAATGTTTTTTCTTTAATACTTTATTAGATATAACTTATGCTAATAGCAAATTTTGTTCTTCGACAATAGCAGTTTTTTTTTTTTGTCATATTTGCTCATAATACACAAGCTGTTACACATTAGTTTACACATGCAATAATAATAAAAAAAAAACTTATTGGCAAGATTTGCATTATTAAATACTGGTGATATTTACTATTTATTAAAATTATTAATAACTGCATTTAATATTAAATAGTTAACATTACTTCAAATTAATAATTATTAAACAATTAACTCTCTGATTAGCAACATATTATACATTTTTAAGCTTTAATTATTAAAAGAAAAACAATAAATAAAGTAATATTCATTTTAGAAAGAAAAAGGGGTAAGATAATATTAAATAGTTAACATTACTTCAAATTAATAATTATTAAACAATTAACTCTCTGATTAGCAACATATTATACATTTTTAAGCTTTAATTATTAAAAGAAAAACAATAAATAAAGTAATATTCATTTTAGAAAGAAAAAGGGGTAAGATGCTAGTTTAAAAAAAGGGCACTATTTCATGAGGAAATATATTAGTAATGATATAAGAAAAAAAAAGTTCTATTATTTTTGCAAGATCTTGGGGCACATGATCTAGAAATACTTTGAATAGGGAGGTTTTAAACCATTAAACACAAACTATGTTTTAGTAAGGTTTAGATCCATAATATTGAAAGAGATATATATTTTTTTTTAATGAAACTTTTAAAACAGGTGGATTTTTCCATGTGTTTAAAAGTTGTTTTCAACTAGATTTATCACAGATTTGCTTACATTTTCTTTGCAAAGTTTGTATGTACAGTACAGGACCCATTATCCGGAATTCCAAAATCTGGAAGGACCCAAAATCCGGAAGAAAAAAATGTGAAAATTTTCTAAATTTGTAAATTTTTACTAAAATTTTGTAATTTCTGAAATTTTTCGAAAATTTTACAGATTCCTAATTTTTTTTGTCTATTGTGTTGGAATATGTAACCACTAAAATATGTTACATCCCCCCCCACCCCCGAAATTAGAAAAAAGTCATTTTTCTGTCAAATTTTAGTTTAAAATTAATTTATATTACGATTTTTTTTTTTTTTTATCATCAGATATTTCATTTCGACAAAGTATTGTGGCGACACAATTATGTTACTTGAATCAGGGGTGATTCTGAGTAACAAACAAAAAAATCTGAAATTCACAGCAAATTTTTTGAAAGTTTACAGAAGGGGGGGGGGGAGACCCCTCAACACTAATTATGCGTTTTTCCCTCGATCCTTAACGAAATTCGTATTTTTATGCAATGTTTTGAAGAAATTATGTCAATTTGCATAATTTGGCGAGTGGTTTGGTGAAATTGGTTGACGGAGTAACTAAGTAGTACCGAATATTGCTTAGGTTTTCATGCTGAGTTCAGTATGTTTTTGTTTCTAATTCATATTAAGTCTGAATATTTATCATGATGATATATATCATCAATAAGTTGTCTATTTTGAAAATATAAGGTATAGTGATATATTTATAAATCCTGATAAAAATGTCTTTGTGAATCTAAAAAATGCCCTTTTCTTTTCATCATCACATTTTTTTTTTAATGTTAAATGTAGTGAAAACTGTTATTGTAAAATAAATGGGAACAGATGTGCCCGTGTGCTTTGTAGAATGAACTTGGTAGGTTTTTTGTTTTTTAAATGCTGTTTTCGAAAATGATCGCCAATCTGAAACCTCAAGATAAACAAATGTAGCAGTTACTTCCAAAATTAGCAATTTTTATCAAAAAATTGAAAGATTGCGATAGTGAAAACCATAAATCCCTCATCATTTTTATAATTGCGATCAATTTCGATAACACATTTTGAAGTACTTTAACTGTAACTTTTTGTCTATATTTAGCCCCCTAGACAATCGCCCAACCTTTTCCACTTTTGTAAAATTCATTCTTAAACTAAGAAAGTAGTTTTGAGGTTAGAGACTCCACATAAATGTTTTTGTGAAAATACTTCTATTTTTAAATGTACTGTAAATCCATTCGAGGGGAAATATATATATATATGTATGCAAGATATTCAGAAGTGCTCTCAGAATTGCATCATACTGGGTGATTCAAAATAAAGACTACAGCGATTATCATTTAAACTGCTGATGATAGAAACATTCTTCCAATTCTAAAAGAATATGCATATCAAGTGCAACTTTTGTTTTATAAAGATATGTATGTTAAAATACAAAATTTTATTTTTTTATACCCCTGGTTGTTAAAAACTTGTATTTAAAAATATATTATTCCATGTCTAGAAAGAAAATTTAAAAAATCCAAATTTTTTTACTACCAAAACTGACTAAATTATGGCATTTGAAATTTTATGAAATTTCAAGGTTTAGCAGCACTGAAATTACTTTCCATTTTAGTAGAAAACACTGAAATATCTTGCTTTGAATATAGGAAACAAGCACTCTGTCCCAAAAAAAAAATTCCACTTCACAGTCACATTTCTAAAAATGTTTCGAAAATGTACTCTATTTCTATCCTGCAAAACCAAATTTGCTTTCCAAATGGTCATATCCAGATTAAAAAAAAATAATAATTAGGTAGTACTCACTAAACATAACATCAGAGTTGTATAATATAGACCAGGGTTGGCGAACCTTTTTGTTGCTGCGTGCCAAATTTGGCCAAAAATATTTTACGTGACCAGGACGTGCCAACTAAAAAACAAATTTAGTAGATGGAAAAATAATGGATTAAAATTATTCAAAATTTTCTATTAAGATTAAAAAAATATATTAGAAACCTACATGTAGGTGCTATACTATAATAATTATGGAAACAAATATATTTAAGAAAAAAAAAAAATTGAAATGTCAAACGCCAGTTTCTCTGAATAGTTCTGAAATAAATTCAAAGTTGCCATAACTTTACCTTCGGAACTAAGTAATGTCTAATAACCAATTCTTTCCGATAGTTTTCAAATATCGCCTTTCTTTGGAAAATTCTTGAGACCATAATTAATTAGATTGGAATATAATATGCAGCAATTAAAATTTTTCAATTTCCATTTAATCGAATTTAGAAAAAATCAGTTGTGATTTTGTGAAATTCCATTTTATTTTGATTTAGAGCCACAAGCCGTGCCAAAATTATTCTTTCGCGTGCCAAAAGTGGCACGCGTGCCATAGGTTCGCTGTGCCTGATATAGACGCATGCGCGGAAAATTTTCCGAAAAATTCGGAACTTTGCGGAAAAAAGTTTCGCAAAGAAAATGTATGTTTTGTTTTTGTAACTTTTATTAATACCAAAAATTTAAAATATCCCCCAATTTTATATACGATTTATATATTGTTTATCCACAATTCAAAATTTAAAAACTCAAAACATTGTTGTGATACACAGACCCTTTTATTTCTATTTTCCGCAGACTAAAACTTGTTGTCAATCGGTTTTCCGGCGGTGGCTGCAGTGACAATTTAGCTCGGCAACGGCTGTTAAATTGAATAATTTCGTAGTGTTATAAGAGTGACTGGCATTTTGTGCGAAGAGATCACAAGATTAAGGATTAGGTTGTTTTTAAATGTATTGACAAAATAATTGACAAGAATTCACTTTCCTATCATTGATTTTAACTTTATTATTTTTAAATTAAAATTTATTCTTTACTTAATATTAATTATCTTTGAAATTTAAATAGCAATTATTTTAAACTATGATTTTTATTTCATATCGTCAAAATAATATAACACGTAATTTTATTAAAGATCAAATTAATTTGCGGAAAATTTTTGACCTAATATTCATGTGCGCGGAAAGTTTTTTGTTTTTATACAAGTCTGCATAACATTAAATAGCATATTTTCAAATTTAAAATAAAGGTTTTTGTTTTTAACCCTTTCCCTGAAAAGGTTAATGTTACAACAAATTTCTTTAATAAGAGTAGTTAAAATTTATATCTATTAACACATTGAATGCCAAGTCTATTTTGCCTCTCTTTCCATTTGGGCCACGAAATAAGATTCCCGTTACACAACCTATAAGTGTCAGTCACCGATGGCTGGTGGAATCTAAACGGAAAGTTTAAGTGTTAGTCACTGGTGACTGACATGGCACTCAAGCGTTCTCAAAAAGTTCTGATTAAAAAATATATATATATGGCAGAAGTCTAAATAAATTGGTGTTTCCTATTTTACTTTAAATAATATTCTTCACAACAAATATTTAAATGCACCCCTGCACTAATTAAAAATATTTTACTACTTTCCATGTGGTCAATAAATACGCATGCAGCCCATAAATTCTTCCTCTTCTTTGCTTTTGTATGGAAAAACAAATTTTCTAAAACATACCATATCATAAGTGATTTTATTTTATTTTATTTATTTTTTTTTTTTTTCTGTGAACCACAGACATAGCCAATAATTTGTAAATTTATAAAAAATCAGTACATAGCCAATAATTTGTAAATTTATAAAAAATCAGTAAATTGAGCTGCAACATATTATTTGAAAGTGCATTTTGTTTCATATTTAAAGATTAGAAATGGAAATTATGCAATATTTAGAACTGAATGTAAGAGTAATGGAACTGAAAGAGATACTACCACTATTATCTTTGTCAGTTTCCCAATTTGTTTACTTGTATGATTTATTCAAAGCTTATTTAATTTTGATGTTTGTAACACTTATATTAACATAAAAATCATGGATATGTCATAAAATATTTATGTAAAATAAATGTCATAAAATATTTTAATATGTTCTGATGATTCATAAGTTGTTAGAAAATTTACATTCTATGTATTTACTTTTTTAATGCATGAAATTTTGTATTTATCTGAAAAATATTCATAAATCTATCGTATTATGTTGTATTTTTTCTACAAAATGTGCAATAAATTTTTATTTTTTAAATTATCTTTGTTTTATCATACTTAAAACTATTTTATAATAATAAAAATAACCTTATACAACGTTTTACTGCAGATATTAAAATTGAACAATTTAAAAGTGCGTAAATCGTATAAAATAATATTGTTTAAAACCGAATTTTTTGGAATAAGCCAGTAAATAGTATTTTAAAACGTGCTAATTTATTTATTTATTATTCTTGTAAATAGTAACAGTAATGTAAAAGTGTTTTTACGGTATTCAAATTTCACCAATTCAATCAAGTGAAACCATTTAAATATCTGAAAATTTCTCTGTTTAAATGATTACATATAAAAAAAAAAAAGCCAAATCTTTAAGAAGAAACGTGTAAGTGCATATTTTCTGAGGTTATTTGCTTGATTATTAGTATCTGTTTGATAAAAAGAAACATGTCTTATGTTTTAAAACAAACGTAAACAAATACAGAACCGGCTAGCGACCAGTGTGACCGTTTTTTCAAGCTAAATGCAGGCTAGATTTAGCCTGACAACAGGCTAAAAATAAAATCGATTGTCCTGCTATCTATTGACGGTTTGTATAATTAAAAATGTAAAAAAATCATATTTTGAGAAACAAATTCGATATACGATCTTTAGGTTCACTCTAGCATGGTTCAATCAAAAACGATTAACGTAATATTTATTATTCATATACAGGGCTCCACAAAAAACATCGGGTCCATTACTTTCTAAAGGCGTAAATTGTTGGAAGTATCGTATTTGAATTATATTACACTACGCTGGCGAAATTGAAATACTTTGTTCATATACATTATTGTATGTTTTTAACAAAAGATGTATACTTCATACATATTGTTTGGGTTTCATATCTAACGAAATCTTATTCGTCTCACTTGTCTGTCTGTCTGTCCGTCTGTCACAGAGCCCATTTTAAAAAACTATATATGTTGGAGACTTGAAATTTTGCATACTTATAGCTAAACACCACGCATCAAACGCCAAAACATAAAATTTTGAAAAAGTCTAATATTTAACCCTCTGGGCTCTAACTTGTGTATTTTAAACAATTTTTCTAACTCAGCCCCTAATTAAGTTGGAAACTCGAAAGCTCGCATGCTTATAGATACTTGCGATATACACTTGCGATAACACGACAAATCATAAAATTTTGAAAATGTCATATTTAACCCTCCGGTCTCTAACTTCTGTATTTTAAGCAATTTTTTTAACTCAGCCCCTAATTAAGTTGGAGACATGAAATTTTGCATACTTATAGCTGAACACCTCACATCAAACGACAAAAATAAAATTTTGAAAAAGTCTAATATTTAACCCTCCCTCTGGGCTCTAACTTGCGTATTTTAAACAATTTTTCTAATTCAGCCACTAATTAAATTGGCGACATGAAATTTTACATACATATGGCTGAACACCTCACATCAAACGACAAATCATAAAATTTTGAAAAAGTGTAATATTTAACCCTCTGTGCTCTAACTTGTGTATTTTAAGCAATTTTTCTAACTCAGCCCCTAATTAAGTTAAAGACTTGAAATTTTACATACTTATAGCTGAGCACTTGCGATAGTACCACAAATCATAAAATTTTGAAAAAGTCATATTTAACCATCCGGTCTCTAACTTCTGTATTTTAAGCAATTTTTTTAACTCAGCCCCTAATTAAGTTGGAGACATGAAATTTTGCATACTTATAGCTGAACACCTCACATCAAACGACAAAAATAAAATTTTGAAAAAGTCTAATATTTAACCCTCTGGTCTCTAATATGTGTATTTTAAACAATTTTTCTAATTCAGCCACTAATTTAGTTGGAGACATGAAATTTTGCATACTTATAGCTGAACACTTGCGATAACACCACAAATCATAAAATTTTGAAAAAGTCATGTTTAACCCTCCGGTCTCTAACTTGTGTATTTTAAGCAATTTTTCTAACTCAGGCCCTAATTTAGTTGGAGACATGAAATTTTGCATACTTAAAGCTAAGGACGTAAAATAAAACGAAAAAAAAAATTAATTTTAAAATTTCAGTTATACAATCTTCCCACCAATGGTACTATCAGCGAAAAAAAAGTTTCGTGTAAAATATTTTAGTAAAACATAAATTTCACCATGGCAGAAACGTATTCTGAAAATTTATTTTAATAAAAATATTTTATTTTAAAATAGTTGTTCTATTTCCCGCCAGGGGACACTGCATATATAAACACGTGATAAAATTGTATTGAATCTGTGCGAACTTTAACTTTAATATATCTATCATAAATTGAAAAATCAAAAAAATTAATTTTACCGAAATTTGGTTACCCCATTTCCTCCCATCTTATTCCTTTGTACGGCCTTGTACAATAACTTTAAATGCTATATACATCCTCTTCAAGAAAAGTTATTCTGTAGGAGACTGTAACAACATGATAAAATTACATTACCGTCAGCGTTCTACAAACCCCGCATTTAACATATATTAATTTGATACTTACATGTTCTTTTGTATGACCTTGTAAAATAACTATAAATGCTATATGCACTATGTCGAAGAAAAACATGCTGTGGGTGACTGTAAGAACATCCTAAAATTGCATTACAATCGGCGATCTACGAAACCCGCATTTAACATATATTCGTATTCTTTTGTGCGGCCCTGTAAAGCAACTATAAATGTTATATGCACCATCTCTAAGAAAAATCATGCTGTAGATGACTGTAACAACATCATAAAATTGCATTACAATCGGTGATCTACAAATCCCGCATTTAACATGTATTCGTATTTCGTATTCTTTTGTAAGGCCCTGTATAATAACTATAAATGCTACATGCACCCGCTTAAAAAAAAAAAAAAAAAAAAAAAAAAAACAGGCTGCGGGTGACTGTAACAACATGCTAAAATTACATAACCTCCAATGATCTACCAATCCCATATTTAACATATGTACGTATTCTTTTATGCGGCCCTGTACAATAATTATAAATGCTATATATATCCTCTTTAAGAAAAATCATTCTGTATGCTAATGTAAAAACATATTAAAATTACACCATCATCAGCGTTCTAGAAAACCTGCATTTAACATATATTCGCTTCATACATTCGTGTTCTTTTGTGCGGCCCTGTAAAATAACTCTAATTGCTGTATGCACCTTCTTGAAGGTAAAACATGCTGCGGTGACTGTAACAGCACGCTAAAATTATATTACATCAACGATCTAAAAATCCCGCATATAACACATATTAGTATTCTACTGTACGGCCCTGTACAATTATTATAAATGCTATTTGCGCCCTCTTGATAAAAATAAAATAAAAAATATGCTGCGTGTGACTGTAACAACGTGCTAAAGTTTCATTACCATCAGTGATCTACAAACCCCGCATTTAAGATATATTCGTTTGATACATTCGTGTTGTTTTGTGGGACCCTGTAAAATAACTATTATAAATGCTAAATGCACCATCTTGAAGAAACAAGTTGGTTAAGTGTGATCACAGATCGCACAGATGGTTTCGTTTAATATTCCTTTCAAAACACTTTATCTTTTTGAAAAAAATATGTTAGTTCCACATTTTGCAACCAGGGGCGCACTCTATTCTAAATAAAACCTGTATCCGAAAGAAATTCCGTTTTACAACCTATCCGTAGACATATTAGTCGAGGGGATCAGGCCCATAGCACTCGATATAGGTAGGCGTCACCTGGTGGTAAAAAGTGAAACTAAAATATGTAAGGCTGTGGTGCACAATAAGAAAGAGTGGTCAAAGGGCTGTAATAATATAAGACTTTTTGAATTTTTATGATATGTAGTGTGATCGTAAGTCTTCAGCTATAAGTATGCAAAATTTCATGTCTCCAACTTAATTAGGGGCTGAGATAGAAAAAATGCTTAAAATACAGAAATTAGAGACCGGAGGATTAAATATGACTTTTTCAAAGTTTTATGATTTGTCGTGTTATCGCAAGTGTTCAGCTTTAAGTATGCGAAATTCCAAGTCTCCAACTTAATTAGGGGCTGAGTTAGAAAAATTGTTTAAAATACACATGTTAGAGCCCAGAGGGTTAAATATTAGACCTTTTTCAAAATTTTATGATTTGTCGTTTGATGTGTGGTGTTCAGGTATAAGTATGCAAGCTTTCAAGTCTCCTACTTAACTAGGGGCTGAGTTAGAAAAATTGTTTAAAATACACATGTTAGAGCCCAGAGGGTTAAATATTAGACTTTTTCAAATTTTTATTATTTGCCATTTGATGTGTGGTGTTCAGCTATAAGTATGCAAAATTTCAAGTCTCCGACATATATAGTTTCTGAGAACGGGCTCTGTGACAGACGGACAAACAGACAGACAGACAAAGGAGTGGGACAGGTAGGGTTTCGTCAGATGAACGAAACCCTGGAAACATGCTGCGGGTGACTGCAACAACATCCTAAAATTACATTACCATCAGCGTTCTACCAATCCCGAAGATAGTTTATATTCGTTTCATATATTCTTATTCTTTTGTGCGGCCCTGTAAAATAACTGCCAATAATATATACAGTAAGACCTCTGAATAGCGGTCACCTCGAGAGTGCAGAATTTGCCCTCTATTTTGAGGTGTCCGCTACTGAGAGTAACAAATGTACAGTAACTTAAGTGTTGGTAATCAAAAAAATGTCCGCTAAATAGAGGTATCCGCTAATCGGGTGTGTCCGTTATGGAGGTTTTACCAGTAAAACCTCTGAATAGCGAACACCTCGGAAGGGCAGAATTTGTCCTCTATTTGGAGGTGTCCGCTACTGAGAGTAAATTATGTACAGTTATTTAAGGGTTGGTAATCGAAAATATGTCCGCTAAATAGAGGTGTCCCCTAATCGGGTGTGTCCGTTATGGAGGTTTTACTGCATAATAATATCATCCTTTACAAGAAAATTGCATGCTGTAGGATAGACAGACAGACATCCAGCGAAAGATAACCTCCCGGAGCAATAAACATCCATGTCTTTTGTTTTAATCATCCGCAATCGTTTCTAAATTTCGTTATACGAGTATTAAAAAAATCTGTTAATTTCCAGTCGATAGACTGACAACTATCTTTTAGCCTGAGTTTTTAGCCGGATTTAGCCTGTTGTATCTCATACAACAGTCCAGATTTTATACAACAGGCTAAAAACGGTCACCGTGCTAGCGACGCATCAATAAAAGATAGATACTATACAAACAAGACAAGTAACAACTACCTGTTGCGACCCTCCCGAAACGTTTGCGACTGTTGTCACTAGAGGCTCTGAAGTTGCGATTCGGTTACCATTGAGCTTATGCAAGAGTCATATCTGTATGAGATATATATAATCTGTGGCGTAGCCGTCCAATACACAAGAAATCAACCCATCCCAATCAACCAATCCAAATTCAAGATAACACAACTGAAGGCGTGGAAAGAATTTACGAAACGAACTGGTAACAACAAAGATCCATTTATCGCCTCGCCAAATTGAACGATGCCAAGTGTCTCGGCTGTTTTGCGATTCAGCCGTTTTTTTTTCTGTCTTCTAACCTAGTCTTTATCTATGACGAGATCCTTATACATGGTTGTCACAATTCCTGCATCCTAAAGCTCTTAATGCAATTCACCTATATGATATACTAGTTTTAAATCTGGTGAACGCTATGTGAGAAAGGGATATGCATTTGGGAATGTCTGCTTTTGAAGGACCTTGTTCAAATTCTGATTTAGACAATCTGCCTGCTTGAAAGTTCCCACTTTTTGAATCTTCTGACAATAGCTGTATTTTAGAACAGAAAAATAATTTAACATACCATCTCGCAGTTACTCCCATCTCCTATTTCCTCCCTCACCCTCATGATGACTGATTGTGTTTTCATTATTTCTACTCCACATTCTCCTTTCTTTGCACAATTGCTGTCAAGACATGCTGTGGCCAGGCATTCAAATATGTGACTCTGAATGTATCGAAAAACCGAAAACATAATAAAGACAAAAGAGAGAAAACGACAAACGAACCAAACAATACTTACAATTTCTGTTCAGTTGGATGCGAAAAGCCTATAAAAATCGCCTAATAAAAAATACACACAAATAATAAATAATACATAGTCAGAACTTATTTAAACGTTTCGTACACTAAACATGACATTTCAAGTAAATTCTGTGAAAATAAATTTAACATTTTTAAAATTTTTGCTAAAAAGTTAAAAAATCAGCATTTGTGCAAAACTTGAAACCATTCGCAGCAAATGAAGGAATTGTCTGAAAAATCTCAAATTTTTTGTGTAAACTTAGTGCCACTAGTGGCAACTTTTCCGCACTACCCATCATAGAAAATCGAAAAAAAAGTTTTTATTGGCCCACCCTAGAGTCCATTACTGGAATTTTGGGTGTTTCAATAGATTTCTGTTATTCACAATAAGATTTTTATTAATATTAGGAAATTAGACTATTGAAATGGTTAAATATTGTGCATAGGTTAATATAACATTGGGAAAAAAACTGGAATGTAAGAATTATTATTAATTAAAAATGAGTTTTTAAAGAATTTCCTTATGGGTGTCCATTACTGGCACATCTACCGTGTAATTTACTATGCAGTTAGAATTAAGAAATAAAAAAAAGGGGATTTCTGTAATAATTAACATTTTTGAAGCCATTGTTGGTGCAGTGAATATGACCTGGCTTGGATAATATGTAATAGACCGGGAGCCGGCAGCACAGACAATCACCTCATCGAGTTCATGAATGAAATTCTAGGATTAGTTAAATCTTGATTCGCATATTAAAACGCAATCGGTCTGTCAAGTCATTTCTTGGTGGAAAACACATGAAAACCCGCTTTTAGCAGCTGACTCGTAGATTTAGCATTGTGTTTTCCTTCTCCCAGTCCACCATGTTTTCATACCTTTTGGTGCAGGAAAACACAATGGTAAACCTACGAGTCAGTTGCTAAAATCAGATTTTCAGCTGTTTTCCACCAAGATATGGCTTGACAAATAGATTGCGTTTTAATATGCGAATCAAGTTTTAACTAATCATAGAACTTAATCCGTGAACTTGATTAGGTGATTGTATGTGCTGCCAGCTACTGGTATTATAAGGACCGGAAATATTTTCAGGCATACATACATGTTTTACAACGATCTTAATTTAATAATAGAAATGGGATATTAAATGTAAGTATTTTAATCTATTAAAAGAAAAGGACATAGACATAAATATTAAATCTTTATATACCTCACCTTCAATCATTAAGTGGTGGTCAATAGGCCGAAATCAATTATAATATAAATTGCATTGGAAACTTTTTATTTCTCTGCTTTGTTGGAATAAAAAGAGAAATAAAGTAGAAATATTATCTTGAAATTGAAAATAATAAAAATACGACGAGAAAGTTGCTATTCAACATGAACATTGAAAATTATGCAGCGTTCTACGTGACGCCATTTTACGATTAAATTGTCGATAGATCCGATTGTAACAAATCGTTTGTATCGTAATCGTTGCTGACGTCATCGCAGATACTGATATGTAGCTCCGATTTTATTGTGTATCAAGAGTGTTCTATCTGTTTTGTCTTGAGTATTTAGCATTAAAGTCCTTTGTATTAAATGTGTTTTCTTACTACCTGTTACATATAAGAGCTTGAAAACAATGATATTATACACCTTTCGATTAATCATCAATATTCGATTAAACGTTTTGTATGCTGCCCTCTATTGGTAGTGGCAAATTCTATCAAATTGTGTTAGATATCAGGTTCTTAATTTACAAATATTATTTCTATTGGCTTGACGTTTCTCAAAAAAAAAAAAAAAAATATATATATATATATATATATATATATATATCTAAATATAATAGTTGCAGCGTTACTGAAATTAAAAAAACAGAGCAATATCACCAAACTGGAAGAAATTTATAGCATTTTGGGTCAGAGCTTGATTCTCCACATAAACAAGACATATTGAAAATAATTGAGTTTTTAAAATATCTTTGAGTATTTTACATTATCTTATTTTCGCATTATTGAATGACTTTATGAAGAAAAAGGATTTATTACAGCAAAATTACAGGTTTTGCAGTAAAAGTTAAGACTATCATTTAAAAACTTGAAGTCATTTTTCCTAAAACTTTGAGCATTTTGAAATAGCTTTTGACATATACTCGCTGTACCTTTTCAAATATAATGCAAAATTTGAAAAATAATTATCAGCTAAATTATGATTAAATCATAAGAACCCAGGTAGCACAGCAATATCGGCGAACGCCAAACTAGCCAGTATAGGCAATGTCGGATAGGTCAATATTGGTCAAAATTTAATTCAGCAATGATAACAAACATTTTTTTTCCAATATAGGTTGATATTGATACGTGTCTTGACATAGTATTAGTAATCAATATCTCTTTATATCAGGCAAAAAAAAACACATTTTATATTGATGAATCCGGGTTTGAATGTACTATATGCATATATGTTTTTTAAATTATTTCAAATGAGATTTTTATTTGATTGATACAACGTAAAATCCTTATTGTAAGGCTGCATATAAATGCTTGTTTTGCATCCTTCTACAGTTTTCTAAGAAATCTTTTGTTCTTGACCCTTCTGCGATTTATTCACAAAGGAATAAGGGGAATCAACAATGGGTCAGGGGATAAGGAGCTCAACTCTGACGGAAAGGTTCTTTTTTTGCAGGACATCAGTCCTTTTCCTTTTAAAGTCATTAAAGATCAAAAACACTGTGTGGCCACAAGAAAAGACACCAATACATACTTATAAAAGATAGAAGGATGGTCTGTTCGCACCTTAAGCTCCCCTCGAAAGAAAGCCCTCCATCCTCTTTTATGTAGTTTTGATTGTCTTTTCCATTCCAAATGTAAGCCTCCTCCCTTTTCAGAATTTTTTTTTTTTTTTTGGAAAATATTGATTTTAAAATCTAAAGGACATAAATTTGAATCTTTTGAGTTTTCTGGTTGACTTTTCCACATGCTTTTACATAATCTTAATAAACACCCCTACATGAAATATCTGCTTCTCTTCTTTGCCCCGTCCCCAGCCCCTGTTATCGCATGTGCAAATCGGGACTTTGCCAGGGGGTCCCCAAATCCATATACTAATTTATAAAACATTTACTTTTTTTCCAATTCCAACTCTGAAAATTTTTAAATACAAATTTCATCTTTAAAAGATTCTACTAAACATTCTGAAAACAAATTTCATTTTGAACTTGCAGATCTCAATGCTTTCAAAAAGCTAACCTCAACTGCTATCAAATAAGAAATAACATTTTAATTTTAATAGATTGTATTAGCAATGAACTTAATTCATATTTAAACTTTAGTGGTTGAAAATAATTAGTTCTAATTTTCATGAGATAAATTTTCTTCCATATTCTAAGTTATTTCTTTTAACTTTGAGTGAAATATGAAAATTAAACCAAAATTTTCCCTCTTTTTAGATTTATTGAAAAAATACTTTCCACTTGTGAAGTAGAATGCATTTGATTTGATAGTATGTTGTGTGTAGTATAACTTAAAAAGCTATAAAACAAAGTAACTGGATTAATTCATATTTATATGTTAGGGTACTGGACACTCTTCCATAAGTTGAAGTTATTAAATTTATCTTAAAGTAATACAACAAGTTGGTAAAGCTAATGGAACCTTTTTATCCACTGTATATTTAATAAATGTTTCGGTGATAACTTGTACATTGATTTTATTAATACATATTCTAAAATATATTATCTTATATAATGTTTTTTATAAATTGCAATCCTGGTTAATAACTTTTGTTTACAATTTTATTAAGTCAATAAAAGTATACGAAGTTGCCAGAAAATTGCTAAGAAAATCACCAAATCTCCCCTCCATTAGCAGTGATGACAACAAAAACAAGAAAATCACATGACTCGTTGCCATCTATTGAAATATCCTATAAAGCTTAACAGCTTGGTAGCAATTTCTCAATAAACAAATCACACTTCAATTCCTTAGAAAAATCTGGCCATTCATTGGCTGGAAAGTAACACGTGTTTGATTATTTATTTTTCAGTATCTGTTAAAGTTTCTGTCAATCGTTTATAATTTGATAGTTATTTTATTGCAAATAATCGGTACAAAGTAAAGATAGTTTAACTGTTCAGAGCTATAAAATCATGGAAAATGGATATAACTTAAATAATTTCCATTTGTTGGGTAGATAAATACAGTAGTGTGGAATGAGTTGAGTTGGTAGAGTATTTTGGAATACAATTCAAAGAGACTTCTTGCATTTTTTGGAATGGAAAGGTAAATGACATTTTCGATCGAGTAATGGATATCAGCATAGGATGGTTTGTGAAGTGTAAAGGTGTTTTTCAATTTCGATTCTTTGGGCAGTGTTTTCTTTGGCAGATGGTGATTTCCTTGATTTTAAATATTCAAATTTGGATGGGGGGGAGGAGGTCTCTGATGCTAGATTGTTTTTTCGTGTGTGTGGGGGGGGGGGGGAGAATGTTTTTATTTTCTTTTTATTATTATTGTTATTATTAATTTCTCTCTTTTTTTTCACTTTGTCATTATTGCTTTTTAAAAAATTACAGCTGGAAAGCTTTTTTTATTTCTATGATTTTATTTTACTGAAAAAAAAGAAAGAAAATAGCATCGTAAAATTTGTGAGGACACTCAGTTTTAATACAATTGTAATTAATTTAAAAAACATATTTGTACATAAGAAATTTGCCTGGATGAATTGAATTTGATTGAAAGTGTGTAAATAATATTTTCATATTCTTGAGGGATTCGCTTTAAATAAGCGTTGATGGATATGGCTGCATTGAAGTCGCAGATCATATTTCGCTTTTTTACCAATTGGGCTTTTAAAACTGTGTTTATTTTTTTACAAGGTATCTATTATTATTGTTTACCAATGGCTAATAACCATTAGTTTTACAGGTGTAGTTCCAATTACAAAAATCTTTTAAATTTTTTTCTGCCTCATTTAAAAATCAATTTATGTTAAAATAATTAATTTTCATTTAAATAGTTAAGAAATTCCAAATTTTATACAATGCCGGGGTCCCATCAAATGTTCCTCCATGTTCTAGCAAGTAAAACAGCAAAAAATTGATTTTTATGACCAAAACTTATTGAGTTATGATACTTTGAAATTTATGAATTTTCAACATTTTAGTAACAGTAAATGGGAAAACGTGTTTTTACTGCCAAAAAATGCTGAAAATGCATGTAACTCATAGCGTCATAACTAGGTAAATTTTTGTCTTGCAGAATTTAAGTTTTTAACCACACACTAATTTAATGGTATGAATTTATTTCAATGACAAACTTACATCCAAAAAATATTTCAAGCATTTTGTTTAAATGCAGTCTAATTAAAACATCCGTTGATATTATATGCAGTGATTAGTTATATGTTACAAAAATAACAGATTGTTGGAACCTGTTTATAACAGATTGTTGGAACCTGTTTCTGTGCAAGAATGAAACGATGGAACCTGTTAACCAAAATTAACTATATTTCCCATCATGCAATGGCACTTTAGCATTATATAAAGGGATAGTTTTCCTGTACCGATGGCTGCGATCAGCGCCTCTATAGACCATTTTAA